>JAVQJL010073584.1:0-24800 GCA_036024295.1 Nannoperca obscura | reverse complement strand
TGTGTGTGTGGAAGTTGGTCTCGACCGGCTCCATGTGATTGAGTGCCCTGAGATAACTTTGTTATGATATGGCGCTATATAAATAAAATTGAATTGAATTGAATTGAATTGAATGTGCAGTTATTGATTTTTTTGAGGAATTTCTTTGAAAGAACTGTTAAAATTCCCAGGAGAAAATCAGTTTACTAGTCATGACTCAGCCTGCACTTCACAGTAAAACAGTCAAATGTCCTCTATGGCTCTCGGGGGTGGAATGTAACTAAGTACATTTACTTTAGAATTTGAGTTATATAAAATACAATTTGAAACACAGTTCGATACATTAGAACAAATCCCCATCCCACAAGTAACCTTAATTTATTAAACAATTACAAACGTATTATATGATATATCAAAACACAAGTTCAGTAGTAAGTATGATAAATGCTTTATGAGCTACAAAAAGGGAAAATATTGCTATTATGGCAAGAGGTTTGATGGCTATATCTAGCCAGTCAGAAAATCACTTTAATATAGATCAAAGCCAAAACAACAAGTGATACAGTGGCTAGTGTTGTTTCACAGTGTCACAGTTAGGATTGATATTTGGTGTGCATTTGGCCAATCTCACTTTAAACCAATGCAGTCTATGTACAACCTTGTTGTACGTTGCATCACATTATGTTTTGAACAAATTAAAGATCAGTGCGTCTTATCGACTATAGATTGCCATAATTTCCTCAGAGTTCTGTATCTAATTCTTCTTCTTATTGTCTTTTTAAACGTGTCAGGGTTTCTAAATTGTAAGAGTTGACTAGAGTGTAGATTTTTGCCAATCATCTCTTTAGGGTAGGAACTTGTCAAGCTGAGCCATGAGGCAACAGGAAAAGGACCCAAAAGCAGACAGGTAGCATGAGTAACAAAAGATTTATTAAAGAATGCAAATCCGACAAAACCCAAAAAGGCACGGGAGTGAAGCGACGGCAGGACGTAGAGGCAGTAATCAAAAAAGGAGGGAAACCAGACAAAGACAGGAACATGGACTTGAAACTACAAAATAAAACAGGAAACACAGAAAACCCAACCCAGATCATGACAGAACTGAGCTGGGTGGTAATGACAAGAAGAAAAATGAGTACGAGGATACAAAGCTGTGAAGTCACAAGAGGTGAGGGATTTTACATTTTAATTTCCGCTGCTCAAATGATGCAAAATTATCATCGACATATAAGTCTCGACTAATCCATCCTTGGTCCAGGTATGGATGGGTCCATCTATAATAAAGGTCTTGCTGTAGGGGCATTGATTGATAAATTATTAAGTGACAAGCCTCGTCTGAATGGCTTAACCACTGAGTGTCTGGATATTGTTCGGGGGGTGGGAACTTAAGGGGAATAAACACTCTGGCTTACTGCTACATGTCATTAAAAAACATCTACAGAGAGCAATTGCTACCTGTTTTTAAGAAGAGTGACCATGTGGCCCTCTTACTGAGATCAAAGTATGTAAACAAACTACGGCGCACGCCCCCCAGTGACACGAGAGGCCTGGAAATGGTGAGGTCAATCACAGGCCGCCCTAAAGACTGTACTACATGACGCAACCTGAGCACTTTCCAGGACACCATTGTCGACGTCACGATGACATCCATGGATTCACTGAGTCTGTGGTGGACTTAATCAACCGGGACTTCCAGCGCCAGAAGAGACGCTGGCGCTCAGAAAAAAACTGCTATGTGGACACAAGCCCTAACTGAACCTTGTAGACTTCAGGTATTTACAGAAAGACTAAGTTAACAGCTAGGGGTCTGGAATCTGAGTGACATGTAGGTTCACCAAATAAGACGGGACTCATTTTTGAAACTTAGGGAGTAAAATTCTGGTTATTTCAGCTTGTGTACCATTGATTTTGAGCGTCTGTCTATCACAAGTTCCCCAGTTTATGGAAGTGCAAGACTAAATTGCAAAATTACTAGAGGGCTCCTATAGTGACTGGAAAACTGACAGAGATCCATTTAAATCATATTTTTGTTAACCTTGTAGCACCCAATAATGTAACAATTTCCCAAAAATATAATAACACCTGAAAATTTAATAAAATGTGCACTTAACCTGATTGAAAATGTAATAAATACCAATAATGTAATAACTTGAACAACAATGTAATAACTATTACCAAAAAATAAATAAAATGCCCTGACCGATATTGTGATAACATTTTTACCAATCAACAATCAACACTGTATTTGGGTCATGGTAAAGTTGTCAAATTTTCTGCTAAAGAACATTATGCCACTTAGCATTAGGCTAATCTTAGTTATTAGCATGTCTGATGGTAATATTAAAATAGAGTCTAATTTTCACTCTGTGACCCCAGAAAATACAAGGCGTCTGCCTAAATATAGCTTATTTTATACTTAACAGTTAGGAGAAAACAGATGTTTGCTGGGCTCAGTGAGAAGCAAACTGAAACTTACTGCAGCTAGCTGTACTATTAAATGTCACCTTTGCTGGTTGTGTCATGGTTCAGACTATGTGTATGTCTGGTCTGTTTCCTGTTTTATTTTGAAATCCCGTTTCTGTGTTGTCAGCTGTTGATTTCCTGTGGTTGTCAGTTTTTTTTTGATTGCTCTCACCTGTGTCTCGTGGCTCACCTGTTTCTGTTTCCATTGTTTGTCCTTTGTCTATTTCTTCGGGTTCCCTCCCTTTGTGTGGTGAGGTTAGTTTGACTTGAAACCCAAAGACTGGTGGGAGCGTCCTATATAACTTGCACCTGACTTAGTTAAGTGAAATTAATGCCAGCAACACTTTCAGTGCACTCAGTCAAGCACTGTTCAATCAGAGTTCCTGTGTGAAAATGCTTACTTCTGATTCATGGTTGTTGGTATCTGTTTATGGGATTGTATTACACCGTATGCTGTTATTTCGTCCACAAGCATGTGCTTGTTTATAGCACATTTATAACAAGTTTTATTTGTTTGTTATATTTGGTTTGTTAGCATACAGAATAACATAATACATTAAGCAAAATACATGGACACCTGAATAGTGATTGTATTCAGTAATGTGAATGGTAACCTGTGTTGACTGTCAAAACTTTCGAACACTGACTTTACCCTTTAAGGTTGTTACAATGTATTTTAAGTATTTCACACGGTGTTAAAACATGCGGTTATCATTGGGTGCTATAAACGTATTTGTGTGCAGAAAAAATGACCTGCTGCGCACTAAATAAAATATGGTTACTTTGGTTACATGGTCCTTTCCAGGAATGTTTCTATTTAACAATTTCTGTACACATCAGTTTCTTTTTAGAGAATTATTAGGAAACTATGGAACCTGTGAAATAAAATGTTGTCTTTAAATAGTACGATACTGTGTTTGATTTTCTACTGTGTTTTAACAGCTTTTTTCTCGTAAAACAAATACTTTGAGCTTCTGGCTTTTTGTCTTTCCCATTTAAGCAAAGTAAAAATAAACTGAAACTCCTGCTTTTGTGTCAAACGTCACTCCAGTCCAGTAAGAGCCAAACAGGATGAGAATTGTTGCTTCATATGGCAGTGGCTCATCTTAAACAAAGTGGCGAGGAATCCTGTGTGGGCTTTTTGTGCCTGTGTGCTCTGTATTTGCATCAGTAATACATGGCAGTTTGTCTCACTACATCCTCCATTCTGGACAGCAGAAGATCCTATTGGAGACAACTGATAGGCATCATGCTGAGAGGACAAAATGTGAGGAGAAATCCATCAAGCACGAGGGGAAGGAAAATTAAAGCCTGCCATCTAGTGGTGAGGCTGAAAGTTACGTCTGGGAAATTGTTGGTTGGGCTGCATTTTACATGTTCCGATTTAGAGATAAAAGGAAAGAGCAAGTGTACGTTTATAAAGTAGCTGACTCCAAAACACATTTGTGAATCAGCAGATTCCTACAGTAGCCTTGTAAGTAACACACACTTTGGTGATCCTCCTCTGCACTTAAAATGAAGTAGGGTAAATATAATCAATGGAATTAAACAGCTTGCTGATCACATCAGAATACATTCAGCTTATTGAGCTCTGATTTGAACTAGTGAAACTATACTTCCATGAATAGACTAGTTAAATGTAAGTAGGATGTTAACTTTCTCTATATTCGTGTGTTTCCATTGACCAAAGACAGTGTTGGTTCAAGTTACTTGAAATATTACTAAGTGAAAAAGTAATGACATTACTTGTTACTCATTAACAACAACAGTTTGTTTCGTCGCTCTTTACATCAGCCCGGCTCCTACCTTGCTTTGGTTATTTTTACATTTCAAGGACAGCCAGAGAGCTTGTTCTGTTTCCAAGAGTTTTTGACTCTTCATCCTGACTCCAGCATCCAGTCACCCTGACAGCAGAAAAAGTTTTTAGGTAGAAGGGAACTAGTTTACATAATGCACTCAAAATGATTAACTTGAGATAAGGTGGAACTACAACAGGATTGTATTCATCATTAATGTCATTATTTACATCTGGTTGAGAGGTCAATGTGTTTGAGAAAGGTCTTATTTCAAAGTTAAATAAGAATCTGTGTGTTAACAGAACCTCATACTGCAGAATGAGGGAGGTATTTAAAGGGCCGAGCACACCGGGCCCAGGTGTAGCGACCCTCTATTTAGCCCAACAAAAACATTTCCAAAAAGAAACAGGGACACCTAGTGCCCAGGTAGAGGCGTTGTCACAGAAATATCTACAAAATGCCAAACAAATAAAAATATCTATCTCAAGTTAAACCTTCAAATTGCTTGATTTGTCCGACTAACAGTGTACAACCCAAACCACTTCTAAATACAGTATTATAATGTCAGGTCATTTTACCTGTACTGAATGTTCTAATAGTTAAATAGATAAATTCTCTCATGATGGAACTAATGTCACTCGACAAACATTTACTCTTTAATGTGAAGTCAGTGTTTTGTGCATGTAAATCCAGTGTTGTGATTGTATTATTCTTGTGAAAAGGTCTTGTTCGAACTGGGACAATCTGGTTAAATTTATTAAATGATTAAATCAAATGATTTGACAAATCATTTAAGCGCTACATTAAACATGCATGTTGTTTATATGGGCACGTAAACTGTATTATTTCTCAAAATGCAAGGTGGAAAATGTGCTAAAGCCCTTCAGTTTACACCCACCCCTACATCACAACACAGTACATTTCAGATGAAATTATTTGTGGTTACAGAGTGCCGTTACAAATGTTGACTAGTGGCCAACGGGCACCACCTGTCTCAGTCACACCAACATTTACAATAAGAGATTTTCAGACTGAAATCATACTGACACACAAATGTGTTCTGTTGACCAAGTGCAAACTGCAGACAGTGCTGACTTCTGAGAAAACTAAAGAACGTTAGAATCCAAATTAGCTATATCACAACATTCCTCCATTTTCTTCTGCTTATCCTGGTCCGTGTCATGGAAGCAGCAGGCTAAGCAGGGTTGTCCAGACATCCCTCTCCACATCCCGCTCCTCCGGGAGGATCCCAAGGTGTTCCCAGGCCAGATGAGATGTATAATTCCTCCAGCATGTTCATGGTCTCCTATCATTTGGATGCGCTGGAAAATTCTCATCCTGATCAGATGCCCCGAACTACCTCATCTGGCTCCTTTCGATGTGAAGGAGAACCGGCTCTCCACCGATCTCTCTCCGGAGCATGGCACCATTAGACTTATATATAAAACCCGGCGCTGTCATAGTATAAATGAAACAAAAATAACTAGGATGTATTCCCATAACTTATTATCTGGTCAGTGGCAGAGTAGTCAACGATGTCACCAAGCTTCCAGCACCACCTTTTTTTTGTCCTGAAAAGGTTCAAACACAAAAACCGCCACAAAAAGAACATTTCTGGCAGCTTCAACCCAAATCTGCTGTTGATGTTTGTGGCCTTGAAAATCTAATGAGGAAAATCCTAGTACACACACACACACACACACACACATGCTACCACAAAGAAATCATGCAAACACACTTGTATCGCAGTCTCCAGCAGGAGTTTCCTGGTGCCTGTGGTGGAGGGGTATAAATGGGAAGGCAGCAAGGTGGTTGCATATTAGCTTATCTAGCAGGCCCAGGCTCTGTGCGTGATTGCCACTGCACCCTCACACACAACCTCTAATTATATGCAAATCTTCAGGAGGATTTGGAGGAACGGGTGTGCATGTGTACGCGTCTCCACCAGTTATGTGTTTCTGTTGTTACAGATGTGCTGCATACAGTATTTGTGCCTCATTGTTGCTGTATAGCAGCACAATTTCACTACTTAGAGGCCCTAATTGGCAGGCTAGAAGCGGGAAGAGTTCTATATATTTTTGTATTTGGCAAGTTGGTGTGGTAAGTCACTTCACATGCACTTTAAGATTTCCTGGCTCATGTTGGGCAAATTAAATATTTAACATTTAAGTTTGTGAGGACTGGAGTACCCTGAGCGCTGCAGCACCAGTCTGTGATTAAGACTGATTAGACAGGTGTGTTTTAGGCCAAATTTCAGGTGTCTGCTTCTCCATGCTCAACAAAACAAATCTCACTTCCTTTTTATCGCCTGACATTTAAAGGAGTGACCTCATAGATGGCGAGAAATTCAGCATCCTGACGTTAATTAAGAGCAATGGGATGCTGAGTCAAGAATGACAAATGATTACTTTTAAGATATCAGCGGTACAGGATACAGCTACTGGTCCATCCAACGATAAACAGCAAATATCACTGAAGAAATCCCCAGCAGCCGTAAGTAGGCTTTGGTTTTGTCAACATGCTGGAGGGGTGTGTATGTGTATTGGGCTGGAGTATAATAAATAAAGAAACCCGTGTGTTTATGTGCCATACTAACTTGCCAAAGAGCAGACGACTGTATGAGGACTTGTGTAGTGAAATATAGAGTTTTAAAATGTGAACAATAAATCCCAAATTCAGCCTTTTTCTGCAGTGAGCATCCAAACAGAATTATGTTGGAACAAGTAAAATTATAATTGTATTTTACTGATAGTATTGTACTATACCAGAGCTAACTAGCTATAACCTGCAGGAACAACGTCCTCTACATGTTTAATCAGCAGGTGCGGATGAGGTCTTTCTGCCTGGACATGTAGCATTGGCATCAGTATTTTAACATACATACAAACATAATGCTTTAAAAAAAGTCAGCTGGAAACATCAAAAATGTAGCTGGAGTTTACCTCCAACTTACAGAGGTAGCATTAAAATCTAGAAGCAAAGAAGCAGACAGATGAGAAAAGATCCTTTCTTTACGTTTATGTAAATTGGAAGACGTATGGGTTTGAAAATGACTATTAATGTTTATGATGATGCCACTATTTTCATGTTAAAATGCTGTGCTAGAATGGAAAGCTTGACTGGTATAGCAATGACTAAAGGGGAGGGTTCAGCAAAGAGTATATGCGTTGTTATAGCTCAAACACTGAATGGAGGTGTGACTGGCCTGTTCAGACTTTATTCTGCTGAACGCTGCGTCATCATGGATCATGCCATTAACCTGTCCGGGGCCCCGATGGCAAGCTTCTATTAACCCCCGGTCCCACCCGCTCTCTCTCCATTGTGTACAGTATACCAGGTTTGTTTTGTGGTAATTTGATTTAACACAAATTTAGTAAAATGTACCTTAAATGCAGAACGAGTGTCACCTTTAAACTAGATTTTGGAGCAGGGCTCCTGTCCAATACGGGGGCATGTCGGTGTTTGTAGTTAATCAAATAACTACATAACAATTGCCACGCAGTTGACCTCGGGCTCTCAGACAGGGCCATAGCCATGAATAAAGACACTAAGGCCTTCTGCCCTTTATGCTTCGGGGAATAGAACTGAACCAGTTAACATTTGATGCCTTTTATCTGTAAGCACTTATTGCATTTAAAAAGCCATGGAACATTTTACCACGTCGACAGCTGATGTAGCTGGAACTGCTGACTCTAGGGATGTAACAGCACAGGCAGCAGCTCAGTATCCAAAATAGAATCAGTCATTCTGTTTCATTTGGTCGGCTTGAGGGCCTCGAGGCTTATTGATTAAATCGTTATCACAACATTGATCTGTCCAGATCACAGAAACAACCAGCACAGCACTCAGGGTGGCTCAGCTGGAACTATTGCTGTGACCACACATTATTAAAGGGGGACTGAATTTGAATTGATCTGACTTAAATTAGTATTAAGCTAATCAGTTAAAATGAATTATTCTGAAGAATTAAAAACCAGAAGACAAAGTAGCCGTTTTGGTCGTGTACACTATCAGTATTGTAAGAATTAGAATATGTTGTAGTGATCACCAGCTTTTCATAACTATCAGCCAACTTATAGTAATATAATAAATACAAGGACAATGCAGGTGGTCAGATGCACAAAACAAACAAGTGGATTTTTGCAGAATCTGAAATATCTTGACTCATAATAAGCATGGTTACTTCTTCTTATTGCTGTTTGCAAAAACAATGTTAGCTCAATATTACAATCAATAAAGGCATTATGTGATATATAATGACATGTATAATTGTGTAAAATATTTAAAGTAACCAATAGGCTGAGAAGAAATTTTGTAAATAATTCAAGCTCAACCTCACGGTAGTGAAATGTTATTTCATCGTTCTTATTTTGAGTTTTATTTGATTTCATTATTTGAGATTTGTATTTCAGAAGTAGCTTTTTTTTCTCAGTGATGCTTTTCATAATGTCATGTATTCTTTTGTAACGTCACTTTTCACATATCCAAGACTTACGGTGGTCAGAAATGATGCCAATTCAAAAACAGAAGAAAATCCAAAACACATTCATTAACAGCAAACACGCTGTCAAAAACACACAAAACAAATGTCACGGGCTGAGATTACCTTAGTAAGAGTTACAGAGGAGAACGACTATGAACAGTGACTGACTTGATAGAAGTCATGTGAGGAATGCCCAGCCACTCAGAAGATGAGCAGAATTTCGAGCCCAGTTGTTGGAAAAGATCAGGCAACATCGCCCAACTGCAGGAGAAATAAAGAGAGTTGTGGTTACAAAGCTCAAACTGAAATGTGACAAAATTTACAGCATGGTTTCTTACACAGAACCATGTAAGAAGGTGTCTTTGGGAACTGTTTGGAAAAGCGCACTCACAATCAAACAACACTTTGGCAGGTGATTGGATTAAACATCTGTCTCTCACAGGCTAACTTCAACCAATGACATGAATGAACCATTTGACAAAGCTTAAGCCAGTCAGGGGGAAAAGTCTTGTGTGTGTGTTTCTTACAGTGTTCAGGTGAAGGGGTTTGTATGATTTGTCAGCTGGCTTTGTCATTTAAACCCTGCAGCACAGCTGTAAAAATGTCTGCCGCAGGCTTCCACTCGTCCAGCTGCTTCACCTCCTGGATCTCCTCCTGTGTGTCCAGGAGCCTCTTTTTCTCTAAGTCCGGCACGCTGTCAATACAGGCAAACGTCATGTTTGAACAGTGTTATCTTCTCACTCTACCTTTTCCTTCTGCTCTATTCACATGTTTTGTATCATTTTTAACCTTAAAATCAAGAAACATTAAAATCCTGTGTAGGGGTGTGTGTGTGTGTCAGCACCGAGGCAGTTTGTACCTCTAAAGACAAAAAAAAGCTGTTGAAAAACAGCTGAAATGCAGCTCTCAGCTGCCCAATGACTATAAAAACATCAAATAAATTACTTGATGGAGTATAATGTTATACATACTTATAATATTAAGGTATACTGTACGAGCTTTCAACTCACCGAGTCCTGGTAGACCCCTGGAGAGGAATGAAGGTGTCTGCTTTGATACGTGACATTGTCCTCAGAGAAGGATCACTTCAGTCAAAGTAGTTTGCTTGTTTGCTTGTGTGTCGGCTATCAGGGAAAAAAATAACAATCAGAATACAAAATACTAAGTCACATGATGTTGACTCCAGCTCTTCTCCACTTCACTGATAGAAAATTGAAATGGCACCATCTGCTGGACAGAAGAGGTAACATTGCTGTAACGTCAGTGTAGAGAGGAGCACAACATGGTTCAGTATGGTTTGGGGTTTGACTCCTCCCGGGACTCACAAGGGCACTCGGGGCTGCAAGGCACACAGGCATCCACTAAAAGGCTGCTGCCACATGGTTACATCACTTGAAAACATCTAGCTTCTGCAAAAGGAAATACATTTTGTGCAAAGCTAATGTTATTCTGAATATAGAGTATAAAAATCAACACTGCTGCAGTTTTTTTGTTGTTTGGGTTAATTCAATACTGTAGGCAGTTGTGAAGTAGCTATGATGATAAACTGCACTCTTTAGTGAATGACTCTTTCACTTACAAAAGTTCCATTCAGTATCTTTCATGACATATACTGTTTTATAATAACTGGTTTTATGAAGCTAACAGGAAAACACAAGTCACAGATCTTGGTTTTGATCAGTTCACACAACCCACTGGATTTTCTCCATGTTGGGAACACAGGTTCACGTTTATGAGGAGATCATGTGACCAGACAAAATCAAACCCACCACATTTATCAGATTAAAAAGCCAATCTTTGGCGCTAGGTCACTTACAGCGTTCCCTTCAGCTGGCTTACTTTGTGTTGTAGTAGTTGTCATGGCGGTCCTCTTCTTGTGTTCCTGTCTGTCGCTCTGTGATTGTGTGTGGGCGGGCAGGTGGGCGTGGCAGCACCTCCCGCTGCTCACCTGTGCAGCTGTCACCTCTCCAGCCTTCATAGACCTGCTCCTGCTCTCCACTCATCACCAGACCGTTCCATCTACCAGCATGGTAACCACGGCTCCAGTTAAACTTCTCTTTGTTTCCTGTTAACGATTATCTCCTGTGCTACAGATATCTCCAGCCTTAGCAGCTTGCCACCTGCCTGCTCGGTTGCCACCTGCCTACACAGTCTGTTGGCTACCCCTCCACCGTTCAGCCAGCTCCACCTCGCCGGCCTGGAACCTCTACTGTGACACGCTATCTTCCCTGTCTTAGTCCTGGCTCAGACACGACCCTCGTCTCGGACCACTTTCCCCTTAAAAATAAACTTGTTTGTGTACTTTGCATTTCCGTGTCTGTTGTCTGCTCATTGGGGTCCTAACTAGTCCCCCATAACCCCCGTAGTAGCATGATGTTTCTATCAGGAAACAACTGTTTAACTTATCAGTACAATAATGCATGTTATTAAGACATTAATAACATTAGCATTCTTCACAAACAATCTCTCACCCAACTATGTCCCTTTTTCTTTGTTTTACAGGATATATATTTTTGAGTAATCAGGTTGTTTTTTTATGACATGGAAAACTTGTCTGATCTTGTTTACATGCGACTTATTGAATCTCCTAGACATAGAGATGTTATGAAAACTAGCTTTTGCTCAGACAAGAGTGGGAAACATTTTGTTAGATCACCAAAATGTTGTGACCCTCAGTGAAGCTGAAGAAGTAGATCTGCACAGTGTACTGGTGCAGACAGGGATACAGTGCTGATGTTTGGCAGGTGATTACTGTGATTATACTTTTTACTACAAAACGCCCCAAAAAGATCATTTTGTAATTGTGTATTCAGTGTTGAATATTTGGATCTCCCCAGTTTTCATTAGCTGTGCTCATTTGGATTCCATCATCACACCCCACTGGTGATGATGTGTTGTTTCTTTCCCATAACTTCGCTCAGAAGGTGCATCACATATTAAACAGCTTACTTTGTTTTTTCCTCCTTTTGAAGCCTTCCGTGGTTTGACGTGGGGAGTCCTGCACAGGACAAATGTCCTCAGCGTGCGCTGTGTGAGCTCGAGGGTGGTTGATGCTGGGGTTCCACATCTGTCCCTCCTGCTCCTTCCACTCCATGTTTTAAACAGGAGAAGATATTCTTCTGAATCAGAGTGCAGCATATTTAATATACACACTTAACAACAATAAGCTGAGATGTTCAAATCCCTTTACAGACAGGGAAACTCTAGACTTGTACAACCAGTTGTTTCTGTGATTCTGAACACTGACCAGCTCCCAGGTGTGAGTAGTAATTACTGTAAGTGCATATCAAACAGCGGCTCCTGAGGAAGAATAATGCTCATAAAGCTCTCCCTTTGATAAATAACGATTAGAAAACAGTGAAGAAAAAGCTTCTTGATTGGACAAAAAGGATTTTTAGTTGCTATGCAACAGTGTTCGAAATGCCTACAGGGAACTGAGCACATTATGGCACTGGCACCTTTCCAAACCCAAAAATTAGAGGCTATGCCAATTTGTGGCAATGCTGCTTTCAAAACAGAGCTGTAAAAAAGGCCAAAAGTGACACATATAGCTTATCAGTGCTACAAATGAATCCCCAAGGCAGCTCATACTGACACTACTCACAAACAGTCAGGAGGTATAGCCCTGAAAAGTCATTTTAAAGTAAACAGTAGAGCAAAACTTCAATAGATGGAACCATGTTGCCCACTGATGTTCCCATGTTAAAAAGCTTGTTCTCCTCAGCAGCTGAAAGATACTAAACGGCTCTTATGAACAAACAGGGTTTATAACTGGCACCTTGATATCACCCACTAATAACTGCAGGCCAGTGTTAACCCAGGCTTAAATGTCACAAATAGCAATCATAAAGCTCTGTTATTATGATGAATGACACATAGAATTACCCCATTCACATATACTGTATGTACACATATGTATCTCTCTCCGGCAAGGCCTGCTCTGTGCCCCAGAGGTCAGGTGAATTAGCTAAATCAGGACCCATTTTTAATCACTAATGCTATACTAAATTCCTGGAGAAAACATCAAACCTGCCCGTTGCTGTAAACATCTTTATTTAAATAACAATTCAAATAGTATACATTCAAAACTCAAAAATATTACAAAGACAAAAATTGTGGTTTGTAAAAAGTACGCAGGTAAACTTTTTCCCACCGTCAGATATCGTCTCAACATGACTGGATTGTGACGTGTTTTGTGGAGGTCGAAGTGACCAATCACCTTGCTGATTTGAATCCTTTTGTTCGGCTTGGTTCAAAGGTTCATAGTTCGTAGTTTGCTCTTTTAGTCCAAGATAAGCACAATGCTTCAATATGTACATTAGTATTCACTTGGATCATTGTGGCATTCGACAGTGTGTGAGTCCAGCAGTGAGCTAAGTTTGTTTGTTGTTACTGTTACATGCAGTTCAGTACAAAACAAGGCCTATACTGCACTGTTTATGGAGGGAATAGCTCAGCGTCCACCTATCTGCAACATTACATCATGATTGTTTTTATGGTTTTCACCAGGAAGTGACCTAAACATACTGCATATCATGCCATAACTGACAATGTCACCCAGCAAGGAGGGATCCAATGCTACAACTACGGATTCGCTCAGTAACAATTATGATCCGGTATAATCAGTTCAGTCTGAAGATTACGTGTTCGATTTCTGAATACTTGAATACCTCACATGGTCTGTCGAGAGTACCGCCACTATCAAGGATGTCAGAAAACGCTGAGCAACGGTGAAGCAGTATCCTTAAACCTCTGCGTCACCAGTTGCTGTGCAGACACACCTGTCTGTCTGTTTTGACCTGTCTTGCACTCCTCCTCACGGGCCTCCTGACCGTCTCCTGACACTGAAACAACAACTTCTTGATGCCTCACAAAGTGGCCGTTGGTGCTGTCATATCACCGCCGTGTGCTCTGGGGAAGAATAACACATTGTGGTGGTTAGGTGTCGCAGCAACAAGGACAGGTCTACAGTGAGTTAGCAGAAGAGTGTGTGTGTGTGTGTGTGTGTGTGTGTGCGTACGTGCGTGTGTGTGTGTGTGTGTGTGTGCGTATGTGTGTGTGTGTGCGTGAGATGAGGCTGAAGAGGATCTTGAGCTGCTTGAGAATGAAAAGCTCCACTTTTCAGCAATTTTCTGTGACACCACAGGAGGGCTGAGTGACAGGCTCAAGTGTCAGACTACAGAGCTCTCACATGAAGATGCCCTGAAAAGAATGAGATGGCAATTTAGAGTTCTGCTTTCTTTTGATTTTTTTTATTTTTATTGAGCACTTCTCACACTGCGGAGGAAATGGGAAGGCACAAATGATGCAATAAACTATAAATGGCCTTTTAGTAGTTGGAATCGTTTTCATAGTTTATTTCTACGGTTAATTATCTCTATAATTGAAGCTATTAGACCTGATCTGTTGGAATACACAGCGCAGAGTGGGTGCGAGTACATAGAGGCTTCCTGTGACGGCAGACTGATGAATGAATAAGACACCTGTTAAGTCAACACACCAGCATCAATGCAGACTAATGTTAAACGTCTTTAAAAGGTGCACAGGCCGTTTAGATTCTGAGGATCACTTCATTTCACTGAAACTTAGTACAGAATTATTGCTCCTAATAGCTGCCATATTATCCTCCCATTAATGAAGTCATGTAATGTTAAGAGAATCAGCTCTCATTTGTACTGCAGAGCTGTTCCTCCTTACTGTGTCGAATACATGTTTTTATAAATGACCCCTGGAAGTTGCACTTACTGCTCATTACTCAGCGGTATAACTTCCATGGTTCTATCAGCCAATCACCTGCGTTTGTGTTGAAAATACAACGCACCTGTTTGGTCAAAAGTAGCAGCCGTAGTTATCACAAGCTGTTGCTAGGCGACAAGGTCCAAGCGTCAAGTCAGGTACAATAGATATCTGAATCCGGTTAAAGCAGAACTTTCAAAATAAAACTAATGCGTATTTCCGAAAACGTCTTTTCGATCTGAAAAGAGTCTTTTTACAGCATTTCGACATTGGCTGGTCGCCATCTATAATAATCTGCCAGAAATACAACGCGTGTAGTTGGTAACTACACTATGGTAACTAACCTATGTAGTAACTAACTAATGAGCGGTTGTAGCATTCTAGTCAATTTCTGAATCTTCTTGTGCTTTTTTTTAAAGCGGCTTGTCTGTTGTCATTGTATTTGTTGTCATGCCCTCAGGGAGGTGTGCATATTGCTTTAAAAGTGCTCCACAAATAAATAAATAAAGACGTTATTGTCATGATTATTATTACAGTACAGTGCCACATTCAATTCACTTCAACTTCATTGTAATTATGCTTGCAGACAACAAAACATATCCTTCTCAGATGAGTAATTTTCAAGAAAACAATAGTAATAGTAGTAATAATAATTAAAAAATAATCACAACAACAATAATAACAATAAACAAACCCGTATAAATTACATAATTGTAAATGTTATGTACAAATATATTTGCATGGTGTTTAAAGTGTAAACACACTGTATGTATAGACAGCAATAGTGCAAAACACACTGACTGCAGCTCACTGTGAAGGGCATGATCTGTTGTTCACAGTAGTGAGTCCCGTGTCTCTGTGAATGTGTGACTGTTGCTTCAGGCCTATCGCTAGCACTTTATAAAAGCGTCAGGAGGTGGCGCCAGTCTCATAGCTTTCACAGTATGCCTCAGTCCGAGCAGTGGGCTCCGTTTCTTTGAAGCCATCAGTGAAACAGGATTTTTTCCCCAAATGAAAAAGATCTTTTTCGGTAAGATGTTGTCTTTTGAGAGCGTGGTGTGAATCATTCGTGCGAAAAAGAATATTTCAGTAATTGATGTCGTGCTTTGAAGAATGTACAGTATATTGCATTAAGAGGCGGATACACTCATCTTGTACAGGTGAACACCACAACACGACTCGTAGTGACTTGGTTGCAAACTCAACAGCGCACAGGAGCATCAGTCACGCGACCCAGAGCGCACGTTCCAAACGCTTCACATGATTTGGCATCCAAATGATCAAAACTCTGAGAGAAACGTGAACGCGCGCACCACGCCAGCTCCACGCACGCGCGAGCACGTCAGGTGCTGCTCTTTTAAATCCACCTGTTCGCGCGCCGTCCCGCGCTTCCTGCTGCGCTGTCTGGTGGGTTTGTCACGGAGAGAAAGCTGCGTGTATTAACGCCTTGTGCGTGAAGTGACAGGGAGGGTCTCGGCAGAGCTCCGTCTGCCGCTGCCGCATGGATTACCTTCAGGTCCACCTCTCCCGGATGGGTTTGCGCAAAGCCCCCTCGCGTCAGGGTTAGGGTTCCACTCGCGGCTGAGAAGACCGCTGCCTTCCTGTGATTACATGACCACCTCACCGACACTGTGGACACTGGTCACTGATTGTGCCAAGTGCACTGATTTGAGAGCAGCTTTGACTTCTGAGGCACATCCCCGCTGCTGGGTGGACGCGCGGCTGATCGTCTGGAGAGGTTTTCTGCAACAATTTGTTGCAAACATTGTGAGGGGCGAAGTCATGGTGCCGGTACCGCATCGGCTTCTCATGGCACCGTGAGAACTTTCTTCCTGAGTCCCCCCTTTCCCCCCCCTCTTTTTTCTTTTAGATGTTTGTCGGCGAGATCGAGCTTCTCTGGGAAATAATCCGCCGTTTCCCCTTTCAATTATGTTCACTTTTGCTGCCTTCTGCTACATGCTGTCTCTGGTTCTCTGCGTGTCCCTGATCTTCTTTGCAATATGGCACGTAAGTACCTTAGAATCGGCGTATGTTGAGAAGGCCTGTCGTTTTCTTGTGTTTGGGTAACCAGCGGATAGTCTGATCGCCGTGGATGTGTGCGTGTTGAACGCGCAGGTGTGATGCTTGTGCGTAATGGTGCTACATTTCTCACAGCCCTGAGCGTTCATTCATTTCAAATGTATCTTTTCGTAGCTGGCACGCTGGTAACACTGCAGGGGGATTCTGTTGGCAGATATTTTCCTCAACACGACAGGTGCGCACCTGTATCCACCGTCCTTATGCATCCATCGTTCTCACCACTTTCTCACAATCTTACCAGTGTTTCCTCTTATTTGGCTATTTTACACATTCCCAATTTGATGTTTGAATGTGCAACCCCGTGCAGCGTGCTAGATCAGTTAAACAGCCTTTCTTCCAGATCAATTAGGAAATCTTGTAGAGTGTAATCTCCCCCTCTCATCTCTGCTCCCTCTTCCTTTTTTCAAGCCACAGCTCAGCTCTAAACCAGTGCCAATGTGACTGACTGCATTATGATATTTGAATAATCTAATTATTTGCTCCCTGAGCAACATCTCCATCATGCAGGGCCTTATGTAAAGACAGATTTGGGTCAGGTCTTTCAGTTTATTGCCCCAAATCTGCATTTTGCATGGAAACAGCAACAGACCTAATGCACTTGGGATGACTGATCCTCTGGCAATTACAACTAATAGTCGGTCTGTCTGTCTATCAGACGGTGGCCCATGTGTCTGCTCACAGAGCAGAAACAAAGAGACCAGGGCAGTGAGAGTGCAGACACCCATGATAGTACAGTTAAATCTGAAAAAATAAAGCAAATAGACTAAACATACAGCACCTTTCTGAAGCTTGTGACCACTTCACTGATAAGGAAAAACCGTATGTCCTAATTCATAATAGAGGGACAGAAACCTTTTGTCTGTGATGTAAATGTAGTTCTGGTTGAAGGATCACAATGGAACACGATATTCTGTAGCTTCTGTGCAGTCTGCATAAGACGGCAGAAACACGGAGATGCCTCCACCACTGATTACCGTGCTTGGCGACATACAGACATGCAGTATAATAAGCTGGGGCTTCGTACTGCAAGGAAACATAATTAGGAAGAGGCTGTGAGATGGGAATATGTGGAGCTGTGGAAGCGTTCAGCAGAGCCAAGGCTGCACATTAACACCAGCCACCTGCCAATGTTGGGAAATTCTGGCTGTAACTCTTTCACTTCAATCAGCCGATTTGGCAGGGAGCTATCTCGCCATCAGTCTTGTTTCCCTCCTTTAATATCAAGAACTCATCTGGTTTCAAAGAACTGCTCGAAACACTGAATCCTGCCGCCACAGCCGCCACTTGACCAAAAGGTTAGTTTTAACGCCCTGAGCAGCAGCGCATTGCTAAAAAGAGCAAGTGTGCTGAGTCAAACCACCCAGGGTAAAATCAAGCTATAAATACAAATGATCCGGTGTAAATGAACATAAAAAAACAGTGGCTATGAAACAGGCCACAGTAAAAAAGACAATGGGAATAAAATGAGTAATGAACTGCCCTGACGCCAACACATTACCAGTCCTGTCAGGATGTAACACGAGCGCCTGAGTCATGGAAGTCACAGAATGACAAATGACTGCAGATGGGCTTCTGTCATTAATTGGCCATAATCAATCAAACACTATCCTGCCAAGTTAATTAGCTCACATGCATGTGCCTTATCGACTCCTCCAAGCATTTCAGGTGCTGATAAATCTTTCATTAACATGTTTTGAAGTAGGAAATCCCCCCCCCTTTTACACTCATATGAAGCTTTTCTGTAAGACCTCTGGAAGGAAAAAAAGAGGAGGACATGTTGGCTATCTTTGGAATGTTATCATTAATCACTTTCCTCTCTGACCATCCCTGGACTCACTGTGGACTAAGGTGTTCATTAAGGACTGGACGGGTAATGAGGAAGGAATAAATCTAGACTGTGGCAATATAAAATCCATTAAATCCCATAAATAGGATCCACTGGTAACAAAACTACTTGTTGATGAGCAGCACAACACTTCAATGGGAAGTAACTGACTCAAGTACTGTACTTATAGACATTATTGAGACACTTTGAGTATCCCTGTTGCTGCTTTATACTTTTACTCCACTGTAAATATCATCTTTTTTTACTACACTACACTTATTTGACAGCTGTAATTTCTTACTTTGAAGATTAGTTTCTTTACATAGAAACATGTAATCAATCAAGTATTAGTCACAAACTGCCCAACAGTAGCTTGAGTTATAGCAGCACCGTGACCAACTAGAGCAGTAAAATGTGACTTAATCATACATATTAAATTATACGGATTTATTTAAGAATGTTTTTCTACTAATATGTCTATACTTTGTTAGAAGGAAAAGTCCTGCAGAGTGTTTTTACAAGTTGCTGTGCTTGTGGAGTATGTCTGCGTGTGGTTTCATAGAACTTGCCAGGAGTTCCAGTTCTTTCTGGTATTTCCCCCCTAGTCTCCATTTGTTTCATGTTGTCTCTCTAGGTCTATAAAGTTGATTCATAAAGCTCTGGATAAACCCAATTTCTGTCTGCGTCTAAAATTCACTTGGTGTACTGTCTAAGCACACCATAACAGTAGTACAAGAAGAGATCACAATGTCATATCTATAACTATATTATACTATACTATAATTGGATAACAAAGATATGTGGCTTATTAAAAATGTTCCGGTCGAATCTTTCAAAATAGCAAGAAAACTTAAAAGTCATATGCAAAAAAACTGACCTTTCCCAAAACAAATATGCATATGAATTCAAGTTTTGTTGCCATTCAAGTTTTTCTGTAAATGTCTCTATATTTGAGTATTAAAGTTCATCTGCCATCTGATCAGTCACGATATTTCAAGAGGGATCCGACAATTTGTTAAATTATCTTAACTTCAGATATCCCATCATTTCTTCATCTTGTTTGGAGAGTAGCACATTTTCTAACCGACAGATAGATGCTATAACTCCTTAAGTTATTTTGGCAGTTGTGCAAGACATGTTTGTCCATTTGGAATAATATATATAATTTTGATGATAAGCATGTCACAGTATTCTCACTGTGGGATGTAATGACATTTTGAGTGGTTCACTTCAAACTAGATGCAGCAATCGGCAGAATCAATCTGTTCGTCACGTAAAATACAACACCATGGTCACCCACGGGAGCACTCACACAAACGATTACGAAGCCATTTTAATTAACATGCAAGGTGAACTGCGACGTTCCCTGAGCTCTATGGCGCAGCTCTTCGGCGGTCTGACTCTGCTTGAGTGATTGTCCTCCCATGTAACCACAGCCCCTAATGTGCTTTAAGTGTCATAAAAGCTGGGAGCGAGCCACGCGGTCCTCCGGTGCACCTCTGATAAATGGGAAAGCCCCGTGGTGCGGAGATGATGCAGAGGTTGTCCTGGCTGTGTGGCAGAGGGCAAAACGCCGAATTGACATCATTTACTCTCCCAGTTTGGGTTTCCATTATATTGTGGAAGTTTTGGCATTCAGTGCATGGAAGGTGCGGCGTGGTATGAAAGCATATTTTGTATGGATGAAGCAACAAGTAAGGCTGAATTATCAACTGGGACCACCAGGACCTGCAGAACATGAGAAACCCACAGTGTTAATTAATGGATCACCAACATTTAAAACTATATTATTACCAAAAGAAAAGTTAAACAGCAGCTGAAGGGGATATTCACAACATTGGCAACCCAAAATCTTATTAATGTCTTCTGACTGGTCTATTAACATTTGTAAAATAGTTTGCCATTAAAGAAATGGTTGGGAAATATGCTTCTTTGCCAAGAGTTAGATAGGAGGTCAATACCACTCACATCTGTACGCTGATACGCTGCAGCCAGGCAAATAGTGCAGAAAGTAACCCCTGTACAACAAGAAACTATTGTTTTAAAATAGATATGTTTTTAACCTTTGGACTGTTTCCATTCTGAATGCTAAATCAAGTTAACCATCCCAGTTTCAGAAAGGATCTCTGTCCACACTACATGACAGAAAATGCATATCACGTGACCATTCACGTGCACTGAACATGCAAGTGCTGGTGCAAACAGGAAGTAGATTGCCTACTCTGTGTTGGTTCATTAGTTAGTTGCAGGAAATACTACAAACAAAGAACAGCAATGGAGAAAAGTAAGAGCAGAGATTTCTCTGCATTGAACAAAGACCATGTGGAACTGTTACTGAAATGAACTGTTGTAATTTGTTATTAATGTTGAATTAACCGCTGGTAGTCAAGGCTGATGTTGATTGTTTTCAGATGGGAAGAGGTCACGTGACAGGAGTGTGTCAAATCAGGGGAGGACATGTTACAGCTGATTAGACCCAATCAGGAAGCGGACATGGGTGCCTGCGTCATCATTTTAGAACGTCTCCATTTTCAAATGCAAAACTAAACGAGGTCAGCAGTGTTTTTAAAGGTTTAGGGGTTAAACGTCGGAGAAGTGTGCGTGCTAGGTGTAAACATAGCAAATGTTCTGCATTTTAAAACAAAAACATAGAAGTGTGGATGTAGCCTAACTGTCAGCAATAAAGCTAATAAGTGTATATACTAAATTGTAGAAATATTCTTTTAATAAAGCCATTACTTACAACTATAAACCTTTTATAAAGGGGTGCATTATTATGCGAGTGGTATTCACTTGATATAGTCACTTACTATGTCACATTATTTTATTTATTTCCCACAGAGCAATTAAAAGGTGCATATTTAATATAGTATTAAAATTGGTCATGCATGGCTAAAACACAATTATACACCAAATGATGACTTACCAAATTTTGGGGCTGTCTTATCAAAGGTCACTGTGTAAAAATTGAGTTTCAACACCTTTCTTATTTTATTTGATGATGTGTTTATATGCTGCATATTGCTACATACGTGTTTAATTAGATTATCACAAACTAACCGATACACCAAACCCAGGATAGTAGTATTCCAGCATAGGAGTATTAGTTGGTTTCTGGGGCTCTGAGCAAAATATAATGAAGCTGTCTTTTGTAGTCTTAACTTTGCACCATGCCCAGTGGGTACTTCACTAGCAAGGAAAGGTTTAATGGATAATTCAATGAATTCAATGGATTTAATGAATGGATGTGAGGAAGGTGGTGAATCTGGGGGAAGAAGTTACCCCTTTAGGCTGTTCTGGATTGAATGTATTGGAGGCCTGGGAGGAGCAATTAGTGTTTGCAATCCATCCCTGGAGTAAAGTCACAGACCTGATTACAAAAGGCCCAAAAGAGTCAACGGATTTAAATGGAGCTGAGGTGAGCGTGAGCTTGACGGAGATCATTAAGATTGTTGCGAGAAGTCCAGCGACTGATTGACTTGAATGGTTTGATCTGCGATGCCCTGGAATGAATGGATTAGTGTACAGAAGTTATGCCAGAAATATGGAGAACTTGCTTGTGAAACAGGAATCAAGTGGCCATTCCCCCTGTTTCTGTGAGAAAGACTGGGTCTTGTGGTGACGCATTGGCAGTATACGCTACCTGGAACTGTTTAGTGGCTCGTATGGGCTGAGATCGGAGTCTGGAGAGAAAATGTAGATGGGAAATTAAGCTCCCAGCTGGTCAGTTATACTTTTTTGAGTGTGAATAGGATAAAGCCGGAAGTATGGAAGGTGATGTCAGATAGACTGGGATAAAGAGAAGGGTTTAGGTAGATGACGTTGGGGCGAATTCAGAGCACTGCAGGAAGACAAAAAGAGCCAGCAAGAGATAGATTTAGGTCGACCATGGGGGGATGAGTAGCCTGAATGCAGAGTATGGAGTATGGATTCATAGTAACAGAAGGTGGAAGTGAGTTGCAAGCATTTGACTGTGAGAGTGGGTTCCTGTTTTTGCAAGACTTTATTAGCATGAAGACCTGGGCATGGGAGGTAGAAGGACACTGCTGGTAACTATTTTCAAGAAAAAGACGATTCCTGATAAGCAGGTCTGGATGGTAGTGGGATGTATTTTCAGAGTAGAATGAGTGTGGGTGATGAAACTGCAGATAGCTAATCCCATTTTATGACGATGGTGTACAGCTGGAGTGCAGATGAATGAGAGCGGGAGTCAAAAGATCTGAACTCCAGAAGTGAAGAATCTCCCTCTGCCACTGAAATCTATGGAAGGAGCTGCATCCATGTAGAAGTGGATGTCTTCAGGTTGAGTGATGGAATCATTGTAGAAGAAGGAAATGCTGTTCCAAGATGACAGAAGATGTTGCAAAAGACTGATTTCTGTTTTGCATGCGTAATCCAGGACGACTATCATGGAGAGAGGGTTAATCAATAGGCTTGAGTTGGAGATGGGTCCACCTCCTCGGCCTGTGCCTCGAGGGATGTGAGTATTAATGTGACTGGGGGGAGTGGATTCATTTAGGCTTACATATGCATCATGACACAGCCAGGTTTCAGTAAGGCAGAATAAATCAATATAATAATCTGATATTAAATTATTTACTAGAACATCATCATTCACTACATTTTTCTATTTTGTTACTATTACAGTGGTATATTTATTTAGATTGCATTTATATATATATATATATAAATGAAATAACTTCTGTTTACTTTTGATTTCATTCGTTTAAGTGGTCGGAAGGCAGCCACTGTTTCTATGGGGTTTTGAGTGATACTAGGCGTGGCACTGGAGGGAGTGGAGGCACTGTGATGTCACGTGTGATGATCCTGGAGGTGGATGGCAATGATGCTGGATACGCGGGAGGCTCTGTGATGGTTGTGGCTGGAGTATTGAAGGGAGCTGAGTAGAGTTTGGACTGCCTGGCTTTATTGTTGCTGCGGTTGAAGGGAAAGCCTTTCCCCTTCAGAGTGCGTTGAATGGTGCGTTGGATGGTTCGCAGTGTGGATGTGAAGGCAATGCGAAGAGGACGTGCTGTGGTGGATTCCCTTGGTTTGAAGAGGAACAGGGATAAAACTGCAATATGCACTAGATGTTGTGTGTACAGAATATGAGTATATACAATTGTGTTGACAAAATGTACATTGTAAAACATAAATGAAAAAGACGGAGGACAATTGAGCAGCTTCAGTTGTCACCCCGCTAAGTAGGATCTGAGCCACACCACCACCAACTCTCTACCACAGAGACCTGGAAAGAGGACAGGACACACAAGGCAGAGTGAGTCTTACTCTTTTAGATGTATGCGGGCGTGCGATTAAGTCGGAGGCCTGGTCTGCCGTAGAGAAAACTGAGACAAACTGGACAGCACGGGTTGACCACATATAAGTAAATAACTGCACATCAGGATTTCACGCACACTTCAGAATGGACTTTGAGGGGAGCAGCTCCTCTAGCATCATACTTGGCGACGCTTCCTTGCTGAGCGTGACTTTGCATCATGCTGAGGTTTTGACAAGTACAGGGCATTCACAGCTTTAACAGAGGTGTCATGGGAATAATCATTCACACTGAACAACCATAATGCTCCATCATCTGTTACTGTCTCTATGGTGCTCTGATGATGGAGCAAAACAAGTTGGGTTTTTTTCTATCTCGCGTTGCTATGTGCAGGATGCAGAGAGAAGCTAAGGGTGTGGGACAGTGGGGAGAGACTTGCAATGAGAAGAGAGATGACATGGGGAGGATTAGATTTTCAAATGGCAGAAGATTGATTTAGTTTCAGACATGGACGTGAAAGTGTGTAAGAAAGATATTTAGCCAGCAATGCTTTGTGCTACCTTCCTTAGCCTGTCGGAGGCCTAAGCTTTTTCCTGCAATCTGTAATGTCTCAGACATTTACTGTAGGGGTCTGCTGGGGCTAGACTGGTCCAGCACCAGGGGAAAGAGACAGACAAAGTCATAGATAGATGAAAGGAGGATGAAGCAGATTCGGCTGAAGGAAAGAGGAATGACAGGAGTGATGGGATGATGGAAAAGAAAAGGGGGGAAAGGCCAGAGAGACAACAGGTTTCTCTTTCTGGGAGCTCAGGCCAGGACAGATTGTACTGCTGGATAGATGACTGAAGCAGAATGCAAAATGATGATCAGACATGAAAAGGCAGATGCAAAGCTGTGAGTAGGCAGCAATGCAGACAGGGAGAGGAGGAAGACTAGGGTGATAGATAATATAATTAAAGTTGTGTTTGGGAAGGCTTAAGTTGGTTATGGTAGAATGAGGGAAACGTCTTGAGATGGATTAAGCTTTTCTAGGAGACAAGCATTCAATTCAATTTTTTTTATTTATATAGCGCCATATCATAACAAAGTTATCTCAGGGCACTCAATCACATGGAGCCGGTCGAGACCAACTTCCACACACACAAAGACCCAACGTTCCCA
>JAVQJL010073576.1:0-14952 GCA_036024295.1 Nannoperca obscura | reverse complement strand
AATCTCACTGATGAAGCGATGCTCCTGCATCCCAGGTGTGTGTGTCTGGTTACTGTTGCTATGTTATATCTGTACTCGCTTCTAATTTTCTTCTGTGTCTCTGTTCCTCTATGGAGAGGAAGGCAGCTTGTTTTCAGGTGCCTCAGACATTTATTCTTGTATATTTCCTAAGAGTTTTAGTAAAAGCTGCAGGAATTCAACACTTTATCATTACCTTGCTTCTTCAATGTGGTCCTAACGTATATATTCATAATTCATTTTCACACATCGTTCCTATTGCATTTCTGTGTGTGGCTGTCAGATGATAAACAGTAAATAGTGTCATAACAATGTGACACAAAACCAAGAGACCTGGGAAACTCTAGGCACAACACACTGTACACAGCTTGTGTTTATGTATACAAGTCTGTATACATCTGTGAAGGATCACCTTTCAAGGCCTGCAACTCTCTGACCCCCATCTTCGATCCCTGTGTCTATCCCTCTTCTCATGATCAATAAATACCTGCATGCATGCTCTGCAATGAAAATAGATCGCAAAGAGTGGTACGGTTGTGACAATGCAGCATTTCCACTTGCTTGCCTGGCACTTGTATTGGATGATAATGTGACAGCCGTGCCTGATCAGTTGGGGTAACAACAACAAATACACAGAAACTTGAAGGTTTACATTATGTGTGTGGGATTATGGGTATGAATCAGGTCACAGGCAGTGGCGCATTTCATCTGGGGCAGAACTTCAGCCACCACATGGAGCACAGATGGCGGGGATGCCTCAGATCAGCAATGCTGAAAACACACACACATGCACGCAAGCACGCACGCACACACACACACACACACACCACCCAGTCTGAAAAGCTTTAACATCTGCGATGACTTTGACAGATCGATGAGAATCAGATGATTGTCGTCAGAGTTTATCATCACGTGAGCGCGTTACACGATAACCCGCATTGATCACCGCTGACGTGCACCATCACGACCAAGCGCGCGCACGGGGATGATGGCGCATACGTGCGGGACAGCCACCATAAACAGCATGTGTCCTAATAATAACCATCTAGATACTGTTGCTCCACTGCAGAGTAGACCTCAGCATCTCATCCACGAAGAATACATCAGTCCAGGCATGAAAAATACACAAGTTATAACAATCATGTAACGCATGTTTGCAGGATCCAAAACTATAAACTTGTTTTATTATTTTAATGTGTACTTGCAGTTTATGTTAAAAGTTGCCTCGGTTTAAAAGTATTAGATAAGCTGTATATGACTACATCGACGCAGAAATAACGCAGAGGGAATCATTTTACCTTTGAAGGGAAGAAAACGCGGATCCCCACGTATCCTAGAAAATGTCGCACCTCCTCGTTTTCCTCGTAGCAGTGCCAATCCTAAACCCCCTTTCGCATTCCTTCCCAGGTGAATTTCCTCTTCTCTCTAGTCCTGGTAAGTCCTGCAGAGACGCAATGTTTTGACGCGCAATGATACCCAGCAGAGTTTAGAAGAGGCAGAGAGAGAGTGACGAAAAAGCCAGCCGGAGCAAGAGAGGTCACTCCTCCTCCCTTTCATGTTCGCAGAACGACCGTTATCCTCTTCTACTGAACGGGACAGTGTCCCTTTCTGTCCAGGATCTGATTTTTAAAAATGTTTTAGACGTTTGTTGTAATAAGTAGACTGGACATACTGGCTAATATTTTCAAAACACCGTGTCGCGCATGCTCAGTTCTTTAGTTACGGATGTTTGACATGACCATTTGTTGCATTTATTGGTTGTATTATGAATACATTCCGTATAAAGTTGATTTTCGTCATGTTGTGTGTATTATTTAAGTCTATGTTGTGCCGTGTTCTTGTTTTAAAAGATGTACAACAGAAGCTAGCTAAACAATCATGCCTCGTTTAAGAAATAGTCCACTGTTCCTACAGCTGCTAACCATCACAACACTGCTTTTTCATACAATTTAACGGGGGTTGGACGAGTTCACTTTATTACTTTACTGCTTGTAGTGAAACAACGGCGTCAATTCGTGAGGTAACATAGTGGCAAAAACTGCGTAAACACGACAGGTCAAACGCGTACACTCCGGAGGACGTGAACTATCTTGACAGCCGAGAATATGATCTTTGGCAAAAATCACACCGACAGTCGACTTGATGAATAAATGACAGCCGTATCAGCGAATCACCAAACCGATAAGGCATAGCAACACTGAGCTTATTGGTCGAGGGTAGAAACCAGTGACCAATGGCTTCACTTGAATCTTACATTATGAACTTTCTTTAACAGACACTACTAGCTGCCTGTTGAGTGCAGTATTAAGAAAAAAACATCAGGAAGGGTAGGAGCCGAAAGACCTCAACGGTACTTGTCAAAATTAGTAAAAACAAAATTCCTATGAGGATGTTTTTATGTAACAAAGCTTCATTCACTTGTCCGCTACAGGTAATACTTGTTAAACCCATTCAGTCTACAGCGCCACCTCCTGTCAGTCTGCATGTAGTTACCAAATATTTATCCATATGAACTGGCAGAAATCTGTTGTGCAAAGTGGTCAAAAACAACGTTATACACACCGCTTATACAACAAGAATTTTTGTGTTTATTGATAACATTTAAAAAAAAAAAGACCTTTTCAGTCATCTCTCAGCCAATCAAATTAGCCAATTAGCCAATCTCAGCCATATTACGTAGGATATGGCATTTTGATAGACCTATGCATCCAGGTCCCACAAACGGGTTCTGTCATAGTCAGAAACAGATTTAAACACAACTGCTTAACACATACTCATTTATGCATGCAAAACAAATGTACACTCAGTCCACCACAGGTAATTTAATCAAAATCTTTTAGCGTATACTCATTAATGTAAGATCTTTTATATGATTGATAGATCACAAGGCTTTCTCTCAACGAATAATAATTTAGGATGTACAGGTGTATAATGTAAAATATCAGTTATCAAATTAACCCCTGTGCAGATATCACACATGAAAACCATTAAGTGACAGTGCTAAATGACAAAACAAACTAAAGACATTAAAACAGTACTGTTTTGACTGTAAAATACTGAACATACAATACATTTAACCAATAATACATTCATTAAAGACCCTCACTGTGTGGTCACAAGTTTGGATTAGAGAACGTCACTGGTATGATAATCTTAAAGATCTTTACACGTTCAAACTGACACGCAGTGAGGAATTGCTAGAAAATTGCTCTTTAATACAATTCAATTTCAAGTGACTGCAAGGAAGCAATCAATCAACACATATTGGTATTGTCAATGCACTTTAAAGCACACACATCATGTATTTTTTTTACTTTAAAAGTTCAATGCTGTTTTACGATCACTTCACAGGTAAGAAAAGGTACCTTATTCCTTAATTTAGTGCAAAATTTCTCTCTTATATTAATTAATGGAGAAACGATGCCTCACTCATTTCACTTCATAGAAAAATCTAGAGACTAAGCAACTATACATAAACATACAACACAACAAATAAACAATGGTTTTTACAGAACAGTCCACAGTTCAACTGAATGTGCCTTTGAGTTATAAATATGGGACCGTGGCGCAACCCACCTCAGTTCTCACACTGCTCATTTGAAACTAAAATGCAACAGAGGACTCGTGTCTGCACCCTCTTATTTATCACAAGAAGATTTTTTGGCTGCATCTGGCATATATATAAAAAAAATCTCTTTCAACTGCTTAGATTAGGGTATTATTGCATGTGCTAAATCAGACAATCAGAATCGGACCTCGAAAAACACTGTAAAGCTGCTAATAAATTAACATGACATTACATCTTCAAACAGCATCTGCTGGTGTTTTCGCTTGCACAATCCTTAAACCATAACGCAGTAATATTGTAAACTTGATTTACTTGAAGGCTTTAAAAATGCAAAAATAAGTTAGATTTCTAGATTTAAGTAAGATTTCTAAACACTATATTTCAATACCAATTTTGTCCCATTTCATAGATTATACAAAAAGATTGTTTGCGTGCTCCGGCTGCTCACCGTGTAGAGCACGTATCGCATATTATTACTGCAGCGGCACAAGTTTGATTCTGACCCGCGCCCTTTGCTGCATGTCATCCCTTCTCGCCGTACTTTCCTGTATATACACACATACTGTCACTGTCCAATAAAGCAGAAATGCCAAAAAATAAATAAAAGGATTGTGCGCTTTTTAAAATAGCTGTGTGATACTGAGGGAACAAAGAACACAACTCAAAAATTATATATATGTGTGTGTGTGTGTGTGTGTGAGAGAGACCTTTAAGAGTTTTTTTATTAAAATACAGAAGGTTTGTTACCGGTACAACAACTAGTTCCTCAAACCAGCGGAGAATGCAGAACATGACGGAGATCCCTACCGAATGTAAAACACAGTGTGGGAGTAGCCCTACTGGAATGAATGCAGTAAAAGTGGGTGCGTGTATGGCGGGGGGTGGTTTGGCAGGTCAGTCAGACTGAAGGATAAGTAGTGAGGTCGATTTTGGCAGGTCACTGGGGCTTAGACATGCCATTCTTATCCATGAAGTCTTTAAGTCGGGTGGGAAAATCTGTCATAACTCCCGTGGCTCCCAAGTCAAACGCCCTCTGGAAGTCCTCCTCATCGTTCAGCACCCAAATGTACACCTGAAACCAGATGCACACACATCACGCAGTGGAGGGAGTCACTCAGTGCTCAAGAATGCTTCTGGACTCTAACAGCTGCGTTAGCCGCAGCCACTCTGGCCTATTTTTGAACTTGTAGGAACATTGGACATTTCCCAGTAACTGTTCTTAACTACAGCAACACTGCAACTACAACAAACAGCACTTGGCATGCAGACTGGCTCTGTATCGGTATTTTAGACTATGGAAAGTTGATTCTTGGAAGTAAAGATAATACAGATAAACAGACATCACCTTGGCACAATTCTAGTTGTCTCTATACAATGTCTGTAGTTGCTCTTAATTATATTCATGTCAACATTGGATACACAGCTATATAAAGACGCTCCCTATAATGTAAACATACCAGTTTGGAGCTCAAAGAAAAAGTGAAAATGAAAGAAACACTATGATAAATTAGTTTAATAAGAAAGTGGCCATTGGTCATTATTATTCCTACACAAAGTGTATTTATTAGTTTGCATCCACTTCATATGCAGTCGTCCATATATAAAGGTTTTTCTCAGTGTGAAGACTACTAGAGAGGACTACATAACAGCAGCTGTACCTGTATTCCCCTGGCAGTTAGATGCTCAAACAGGGCTTTCCTCATCAGCAAACTGCAAGAGAAAAATAAATCCTCATCAGCAGGGAGAAACTGCAAGTATAGCAGAGCTAGAGAGAAGTTTAGTTTTATAACTGTAACGTTTTTGCATTAATCATGGTCACACAGCGATGTATGTTTGTGTTATTTTGTAATAAGGACTTAGAATTCTTCCCAAAGTATCGGCACTTCCCAGAAATACAAATGTATAAAGCACAAAAGCGAGAAATACGTGACAATACAAGTAAAGACAAAGAAACGGCTATTCTGGTAGAGAAGTTTAAAACGGTGAGTTACAAATACCCACAGATTCAGCCACTCTGATAATACAATAAAGAGGACAGATGGAGCTCAAATACTAAATAGATAGATAAATTAGCAACTCACCTGTCTGCCAGCCACGTGATGAATCGCTGGCTCCAACTTAACCTGCTAGGATCCTTAAGTCTGCAAAATCGCACAGAAAAGTAAAAAAGAGAAAGTGTCAAAAAGTTACACTCCACTAGTCAGACTTGACCAAAATGTGTTCAGTTGCAGTGTGTGGAAGGAAACTGTTCTTATAACAAATCAGTGCTCTTTCACAGAAAATGTACACAACAAATGTCAAACACTTAATCACATAATTACTTGTCGAGTAAATGAAACACATAAGATTAATGACATGCATGTCCAGCTAAACTGTAAGAGTGTTTGAGAAGGGGGGGGGTTGTATAAGAATACAATCCAGTACAACATAAATACCGTGGTGGCCTTAATAGAAGTATAATAAAGGAAATCACTTAATCCTTCATGAATGTTGGGCACATATAATCTGCTCTGTGACCTTAATCCTTATGATCCACTCACACACTCCTCTCTCCAGGCGAGAGGTGTGAATGTTTCTTTGAATTACTCAATTACTGAGTGAGATCATCTTTCAAACAGCATTGATAACAAAGACAGAAAGGACAAAGTCAACAAAGTGTAGTGGACCTAGGAAGTCGGGTACCTCTCGCAGTCTTTAAAAATCTAAATAAAAAATGAAAACTACATTTATTTAAAGACAACAAAGTCAAATCATGTGTGACTTTAAAAAGCCCACGATGCCATCTCCATCAAGCCAACGTTCTGACTTTAGGCGGAAATAACAACTATTCCACACAAACTATTCTAAGTACAAGGTCCACTTAATGGAAATGTTCCAGAGCTTTCAACCATATCTCTTGGCCTTCATCAGCAGATAGAGTAAAGTTAGAGAGTAAAGTATGGAACTTTGGTCACATGGTAACACCCCTGGCTCTGTCCAAGGTTTGTCCCTGTTGTCTGATGAAGGCCATAAGATAGAGCTGAAAGGTCAGGAAATCTCCCAGTAAATAGACCTTGTACTAAGTTTTATTTCGGTAAAACTACTATTTCACGGTCGATAATGAACCTTTAAGCTCAATTCCACAAATTGTTTAAACTATAAATGAAGATTAAGATAAGTATTTTCTCTAATTAATGAGCTGCTGATCCTGATCTAACTGCTGCTGAAAATCCAAAAAACTCCAATAGTGCATCTCTTTTTACTTTGATCATATTAGTAATTTTGTGTATACATACTTGGTGATTATAGAAGGCATGGGGATCTCCAGAAACTGCTCCTTGAGGGGAACAAAGGGCAGGAGGCCGGTGTAGAAGAGGCCTAACAGCTGCAATACTCTGGGAAGGCTGAACAACACTGGAATACGAGGGTTCTACAAAACATAAACAATCAACCTGAATTTAGGGGCAGCTCCCTTATATTCAGTCTCTACTGGTGACAAAAGATGATTGTTTTTAAGATGTCTGAAATGTACTCTACAGTGAGCCTCCTACAGTATATTACAGATTTAGTACTTAGTATTGAAAAGTGAACAGTTCCTGCTTTCTGTGACACCTTACCCGTGCCAATATAAGGCCTACTAGATGGAAATAATACTATTACTGGTAGCAAGTGGTTTTTAAAAGGGAGAATTGACAGGACTGAAGGTAAACGGAGTTTCACGTTTCATGTTAACGTACCTCTTTGTAACACTTCCTTACAACCTGGTTGCTCGCATTGCCCCAGACAGTCATATGCTCTCTATCGTACTTAACGACCAGCTCAGAGACCTGCAGGGATTAAAGAGTCTTTATTACAGAACTTTCATAAAATACATGATACACTAAAGTCAAACATGAATCAGAAATCTTATGTTGCTATTCCTTATTACTTCACTTCACTTCAGCAGGCTTTATTGGCATGACATTTAATATGTGTAGCTAAAGCACAATTACAGTTATGAAAGAAATGAAATTCTTGTTCATTTGAAGTAATAAAGAATGGCAACATAACATTTCTGATGATTTTCTGTGAAAGGGAATAACTATTAATGAATAGAATAAAACGTATTACTTAATTACTTACTTACAGAACATCAATTTTGACTTCCGAGTTGCACTTAAAGTTAAAAAGTAACAACTGCATTTTGGGGATATTGTGGCAAAATCACAAAGATGGATCTTATTTTCAATATCTGCCCGTTTACATCCACCTTTTGATATGTGATGAGGTAACCACTACTGCTGCTTTTAAGGACATACAGCTACAAATATGCGAATAGCAACTGCTGTTAAACAGGCATGGCATGGAAAAATTGTAAATAAAAAGAAAGAGAGGGAAAAGTACTTTATTAGAGGTTTAAAGTACCAAAAAAACCAGACAGACGCACACACACCTTCTTGATGAGTGTGTCGTTGTTGTCCTTGATGTCAATGTTGACAGGGGTATTAGGAAATGCCTCAAAAATGTCCCTGAGGAGAGGGATGTGTTTGTCCTCTCCACCCTCGCAGACACACTCTGCACAGATGAGGACAAGAGAAAATCACAGTCAGCTTCAGATTACACTCAATATGACGGATCGGGGGCACATTGGCCCACGTGTATTAATCATTTCAACTATAGCTGCCTTGCCAACAGCTTGGAAACTACAAATATATTATCTGTCAAAAGTCGGCTACATACATTCCCTACATACAGTCGATCTTTGTAATGTTAAATTCTGTTGATCCATTGGGCCGGGATATTTATTCCTATACACAAACACACATCGCAGTGGCTACTGGTGTTGCTGAGATGCATCTATTCAATAAAATTGTATTTATATAGCGCCATATCATAACAAAGTTATCTCAGGGCACATCTGTAATGTGGGTGGTGTTCGCTTTGTAGTGTGCAATGCTCACCCCTCTGAAAAGTTACATCCAGCTTGCAGAGGTATGGAGGGAGGTCCTGCAAAGAGCACACAGAACTCAGTGGTTAACAGACAAGAAATACAGCCAACAGTCAGAGCCTGTAACACCAGGTCAGGTCCAGAGGTGGCGTGATGAGTGTGACTGAGGGTGTTTGCATTGATAACAATATAGAAGAGACAGGGACCCAGCCAGGACACGTCAAAGCAAGAGTAATGTGAAGAACGCTGTGCTACGAGACCAAAGAGCAGTGAAACTGTGAAGCTAAGCTTAAGTTCCACAAATGTAATTTTGTTTATCAAATTGTTCAGTGGTCTTTGTCAGTATTATTATTTTTGCTGATATCATGTTTAACTGTAAGTTGTGATCCATGACCTTTAATCAAAGATGTGTAAAACAGATGAGAGAAAAGCAGAAATCCACACATATCAACAATTAACCCACTGACTCACCAAGAATTTCTTCTGGATCTGATTTTTTCTTTTTTAAATAAGGCAAAGGTTCATTATGTGACATATCAGGTGACTTGGTATAGACCTCACCTGATCAAGGCACATGATCCATCAATGCTGCTACCTCTTTTACACAAGTCGATACACAAACACAACATGCAACTGTTGTTTGAGTTAGTTTCAGGTTATTATCTTAAGTATTTGTGGACCTCTTCACCTCGGGTGTGTCTTTTACATGTTAAAAAGTGCCCTGGGGAGTCTTCTTGTAAACAAACAAAAGTTCTGTTAGCATTTAGTGTTATAGAAATGGGATGACTGGAGAAATATTGCAGAGCTGTAACTCACGGCGTAGGCAATGTCGGAGATGTAGGCGTTGATGCCAGTGGACCTCCGCAAGTTGGCGTCATGTGAAACCACTACCTGTTCATCTTTCGTCAGGTGGCAGTCCAACTCCAGCATGTCTGTGCCAAGATCCACAGCGCTGTATGAACCAACACACAGTACACACATTATTTATCACCGTACCTGGGAGATTTCATTGACTTTTATTATGCATCTCACCACTGTGATCACTGAGGTCAAACACGCAGCCACCAGCAGAGACAGCATGAAATGTAGCACGTACACATTCAATAAATCCAGAACGCAGTTCACTTCCTGCTCCATTTATCAATCAATCAAAAAAAACTGCAGCAGTCTATCACCTGAGGCTCTGACGTAAACATTTATATAAAGCACGGCTGCCTGTGAGCTCCAGTGTGGAAAAAACAGGCAAAGACACACAACATGCCGTGGTCACAAACTGACCACTAACCAAGCTCAGATGATGCACACTGCCCACAATCACAAGTGCGAGCAGCATTTATGTTTCACGCACACATATGCAAAAATCAAAGAAAGAGCTTTGTCATTGTGACAAAGGTTCCTACTCACTGCTTGAAAGCTGCCATGGTGTTTTCCAGGTTTTCACCTGCTCCTGCAAAGCAAAAAGTAAAGACTAAGCCGGCGTGGTACGGTGTTTTCTTCATACTGCGTTACGGTCGGAGCCACAGCTGGAACGTTGCCCTCACTACTAGACAAGGCCAAACAGGGACGTGTGTGGTCAAGTAACGGTGTGTGTAGCTTTATTGAATTGCCTTTAACAGCTACTGCAGCATAACAGAAAATAAACAACAACGGCAATCCCGTCTGATGGAAGCACAGTAATAAATACGCTGCAATATAACCCAAACCATGCAAATACATCTACTATTAAAATGGTAACAACCTGACCAGAGCTGGATAAAGTAGCCAAACACTGAACAGTGGGCCTATTTTTACTTTGTCAGTAATTAACTAGCTTCTAGTGAGAGCCTAAAGTAGTCAAACAAACTTGAGTCAGAACAAGAAAAGATCTAATTAGCAAAACAATTACACAATCACTTATACCCATATTTAATAATTACTTAATACTTATTAAAAACTCTTCAAATATGTTTATAATGATACTGTATTCAGACAGGAGACATTATAACATGTCAGACGTGAGACTGAGGCTCAAGTTGGAAATGATGCTCATCATTTTCATATACTAAATCACTTGAATAATAAGTAGTAATCAAATAAGTTGCAAATTCTGTGAGGAACTGGGGATTCGTCGTGATGCACCCGTTTAACTTGAGGGGGATTAGGAGAGGTAGAAGAAAAGACACTGACTTACCTCCACGATGGGAAATGTGCCTGCTGAGAAAAGTCTCCCGCTTCCTCCGGTGCAAAAGTGTCGGGCATTTCATCAGTAGGGCAGAGGTGAGCACGTAGCCCGTTACTGTTGACAGGACGTACACAGCAGCACACATCTCCTATCAGTCGGCTGGAAAACAAACACACACACACCCCACTCACAGTTATTATCACCAGTGAAGCAGGATTTCGACAAACTCACAGGTTGTATGCGTGTTTTTCCAGACAGAGACAAAACTGTGCTGCCACTCATAAGTATTTTCCAATTAATGAATCACTACATAAAAAAACAGTAAGGAGAAATGTCCAAGGTGAGGTCTTAAAGCTGCTTGCCTAGCCTGACCAAAACCCCAAATGATCACCTTTTTATTGATATGAATGGAGATAATCAAGTGTCACAAAGTCACAGCAGCTTCAAAGAAAGCACATTTCAGCTGCTCTACATATTAATTTAAGGTTTCAGCTTTTATTGTCGCAGCGTCACTCTGCCTACTCAGTTTCTCATGTCATTGGGGCAGTTTGAACTGCCTTGTTTTCAGCATTGGAGAAACGATTTAAAGTCAGATTATATATTAAATAACATTCACGACATCCTTTCTCCCAAACAATACAGTTGCAACGACTGTTAAATGAAAATAACGTTAACCGGCTTACTGACGATAGCGTACTAGCTAAGTTAAGCTAACGTTAGCTGAGTTGGGGACGAACTCACAAGATGAAACCTTACCTTTGTCATCAAAATGTTTAGGTTTTCTTTTTTTGTGTTGACTGGCCTAGGTTAGTTCCAGTATGAGTTAGTTAGTGTGCAGGAATCTGATGAACTGATGAACTGGCCTCTCCTCCACAGCTCCAGTGAGCTTTGTAGAAAACCGCTGTCTGTGACAAAGCTGTCAGCTGTGTGCGCATGCGCCGTCATGTGCTCCTCTACAGGCATCAATAATGGCACTTCCGCCCAAATATTTCACAATAAAAGCGCCATTTTGGGAAATTATATCTACTGAAATAGTTATCACGGCAGTTTGTTTTTCTGAAACGGGTAGGTGTGATGATAAATCACAGACCAGCACAAGTATGGCAACAGTAGTATTTTGATCAGATAAACTGTGCAGTTGGCACAATAAACAATCCAACAATAAAAAATACAGTATCTATCTATCTATCTTACAAATGTCACAAAAAACAGAAATCTATAAAATTATTATTAAATGTCTTTAAATACAGTTTTACTTGTGTTGACTTGGACCTGCAGTTTCTTTTCTTAAATTAGTTTAATTTGGAAGTACTTAAGTACAATCTTTAGTACAGGCCAACTAAGTACATTTTATTTATTTATTTTTTTTACATCTTATTAAGTTTAGAATAACTTCTACAATTTAAAAGAACCTGGTATTTTCATATAAAAGTATTTAAATTAGTTAATTTATAAAAATATGTGTTGTGTCCAACAGATTGTCATTTGTGCCATCAAATTACACCAACCAAAACATTCCCTTGAACACTGGTCTCTGTGATAAAGTGAGGTGATCACAGATTTAGTCCTTTTGTCCACCAGATGTTGCTAAAGTGACAAATAATATATAACGACAGGTTAAAAGGTAAAAATGGTCAAAAGTAAAGAATATAGACCTCTAGTCTTTGCTTTGCTTTGGTTGCTCCTGCTGCCCCCGTGTTCCTGCTCAACCGCCAATGTTGCTATTACTGTTATACTGCATTACTGTATGTTCTCCTTCCTCCTGCTCTCTTGAATAAAATTTAATTGAATTGAATTGACTGAGACATCGCTCAACTTCCTGTCCAATTGAATATTATGTTTAATATATTCAAAATGTTCTGCTGACTCAGGCTCTCCTTAACTCGAGTTTCCAGGCATTTAATGAGCAAAATGTCTTGAGTGGTCCCAGCTTTAGCTCACATTAAGTATTTGAGCATTGCATAATGCAAAATCCAGAGGAAAATAAATATGCGCAAAAATGTACAAAACGCTAATAGCTGTCCATTACGATTATCCAATCCAAAACAGACATATCTAAAATATGTTTATCAAAGACGGTAATACAGAGACAGACAGTACACCTGACTCTCATAACTGCTCAAAGCACGAGTCCCATATGTTAACTGATGACTTGTCACACACAGACAGAACATCCTTCATGTTCCTGGGCAGTGGAAGGTAGGAGAAACACTGAGTGTGATAGGTCACTAGCTTGTCATTATTAATGGTGGAACATGCGGTTCACATAGGAAAGGACATACAATTAAGTGGAAGCAGCATGGTGCTTCCCAATGAGAAACGAAACTGTTTCAAACGGTCAGCAAACAAATACACAACTAGCTTTGGTCTTATTTGTCCATATTTCTGCTTTTGACTGTGTTCAGACAGAACGCAAAGTGCGTTCTAGAGGACAGGCAATACATAGTCAGTGGACAGATTCGATTAGATGTGAAGTTGAAAATGTTTCAACTTGAGTGAAAGCTCTGTGCGCATCCCAGGATTTTATCATGAATCTGCTTCACAAACGTACAGAGATGAGAGGAAAAGGAAAGATGAAGGAAGGGAAGAAAGAACTGGAGTTCCTGTTGAGTTCAGAGATCAGTCAGAGGCTGAACACAAACACACAGAGGCACAGTGCAATGCTAGCTAGCTTACAGCTAACATCTGTACAGCTGGTCCGCTGGCACCACATTCATGCTGTTCTAGACACACCTCCATAAGACCCAGATCATTCTTTAAAGGTCTTACTGTACGTTAATTTGCTGCCTTCAACTTAGAAAACATGGATACAATTTTATGAATTGGAAATTAGTTTTACTTTTGAATTCTGAAGAGTTTTTAGACAATTATAAGAAGGTAGGACAGTTCCATGGAACGACCTGCAGGTAGAACGGTGATAGTGGCGGTTGGGTGGTATAGAGAGCTGAATTATTAATGATTTAGTTAATAATCAATATAATCGTCATTCATCAAGAAAAAATGCCAATCACTCTCTGGCTCCAGCTTCTAAAATGAGAGATTTTAAAGATTTTACATAATAATGTTTTACATACAAAATCAAGCTTACAATTCAATTCAATTCAATTTTATTTATATAGCGCCATATCATAACAAAGTTATCTCAGGGCATTCTATCTTACAATGAGCTCTTTGTCCAAGTAGTATCCAATAATAACAAAACAAACTAGTTGAAATAAAATGCATACAGTACATCCGAGTTGTGATGCTCATGTGCACATTGTAGGCGCTTTCTATCAGAACTTGCATTTACCTTTTCATCAGTTTGAGCTACAGCAGCTCTTCTGTTGGGTTGGACCACACGAGCCAGCCTTCGCTACCCTCGTTCATCAATGAGCCTTGGCCGCCCATGACCCTGTCACCACTTCACCGGTTTTCCTTCTTTGGACCACTTTTGGTCAGTATTGACCACAGCAGACCGGGAACTCCCCACAAGAGCTGCAGTGTTGGCGATGCTCTGACCCAGCCATCATATTAAAAACACAGAAATTTGTCTCCTCTCCCAAACAAACCTGAGCTGTCACAAAAAAGTTGTCAGACTCAACTCATCTTTTAGAATCATCCAACTAGTAGAAGCCATTTACCATAACGTATGGCCTTAAAATCATCATATAATAAGCACTAAAACATAACATTGACTGACTCTTCAGCATCACAAAATCAAATAACAAACAGCGTTTCCTCTTCAGGGAGACCATTAAATGAACCAATTAGCTGATGATAGTGTAACTGATCGTGCATAGAGAGATCTCTGACTCAAATTTGAAATCACACAAAGTTCTATAATTGTGCTGTGAATAACAATTAATTGCAATATTAATTAATATGTTGATTATTTTTTTCTATTGATCATTTTGTCTTTGGTGAAAAATACCCATCACAACGTCCCAGAGTCCAAGCTTGACGTCTTCAAACGTGTTTTTTTTTTCATACAGGGCTGCTGCAGTGGAATCAGGACAGGTCAAGCAGACTGTAATGCTTTGGCCGCAGCAGGGCAATAGGACCCTGAGGTCATGTGCTCTGGTTTTGGGGGATGTGTAGGCTTTAGCAATCCTCTGCTGTGTGTAACCTTTTAAATAGAAAATCATGTATCAAATAAATTTTTTTGCCATTCAGGATAATAATCAACGACTACATCGACTTATAGTAGGGCTGACTCAGGTGACCCCTGAGGCACCCCTTAGCTATGCTGCTATAGGCCTAGGCTGCCGGGAGACTCGTAGGATGCACTGAGTTCCTCTCTCTCCTCTCCATTTTTAC
>JAVQJL010073575.1:0-19890 GCA_036024295.1 Nannoperca obscura | reverse complement strand
AAAGTGTGGTGGACGGCGTGTTTTCCCACGCATGCGCAGTTGGTGCTGTTGGTTCGCGGACGAGTCCGCGCGGTCATACTTGATTGCCCGGTACGCGTTCGTACGCGCGGAGCCATAGCAGACTGCTCTGATGACGCAAATGACGTAATGCGCACACTAGCGGACGGCTGCGGACATGCGGACACGGAGGGTATAATACTCGCTTAAGTGTAACATTGGTACTGACAAGGCCAGACCAGACCATATTTCTTCCCATATATCTAGAACAGGGTGGGGCATCTGCAGTAACTTGGGAAGACATGCTGGACAGATCTGCCAGTATTTATCAGTTTTATTTGTGCACGTCATGAAAAGTCAATGCAATAAAGAATGCTGTATAATCTTATTCAGGTACTTTTACTATCGAGCAGTGACAAGCAGCTGTTTAATAAAATGATAACTAATAGCTAATCCATACTATAGTGAAGGTTGATCATTTATTTTTGGTAGTCACCAAACACATCTGAGAGTCAGCTGCTAAACAGCATTGTGCTCACAAGCTAAGTTTGGGATTAGGGAAGTCACGAGCCAAGTTACTATCCAAATGTTGTGCAGATTTTCACCAAATGTTCAGAAAATCAGCAAAAGAAAATGTTTCCATCTACCACTGTTAAGTCAATATCAAGATAAGCAGTTGGTTGAGAGTTAAACAGCTGGTTAATGCTCCAGTCCATCACCAACAAAATATTGCAGAAGAAGTGGGCGCAACGAGATGGCATATTTAATAAAGCGCCAGTCAAATCTCAAGAGATGAAAAACCATGTGTAAAAACAGGTGGATGGAAACACTTAGTTTTCCAGTCTGCATGACTACACGAACGGGCAATTCTGACGGACATGTCAATCTGTCCTCACTTTAACTTTATTTCCATAGACACCTTTTACATGAAAAAATCTAGTTTTCCTCAGACCAAAATGAGAAATATTGGTGTCTGTCATTTGTGGATTTCTATAGCAATTCAGTATTGATAATGTAGTAAACCTGTAGCCGCTGAAGAATCCCATATTCAACCCTTTCATCATAAAAAACCAGAGCAGTGTCAGGCCTGCCTAAAAACTAGACCTGGCACAGGGTCTCCAAACCAAGTCTGATAATCTTTGTTGACCCATTCACATGAACACATGGGCCGTTTTTCTTCTTCTTACATAGCTGCTTTGGTGTGAAAGGCTTGTTAATGGACCTTATGTACCCCTAATGCCTCTGTTGTCTTTCCCTCAGGGTTATGGAGAAGAAGGCCTTTACAGTGAGCAAGAGGGCATTGCCTCTGCCCCCATGTATGGATCAGGGATTGTTGGTAAGATGGTTTAAATTGAACTAGGGTGTGGAAGCACACCGCCATAACTTTCACATCATCTTTTTTTTTTTTAAACCACAGAATCAGGGAAATTTTGGGCCAGTGTTTCTAATAATAGGACTTAATGACTAAAGAATGTGAAATACACAAGTTTAAATTAATGACTGTGTGACTGAAGCAATTAGTTGTTTGTTTGAGAGAAGCCGTTCACAGGTTAGTGTATCTCTTTGGGGCAAACTATGTTTATGCTCATGTGGCATGGATGAAGGGAGCAGGGTAATCAGGGAGGATGTGGAGGAGGGGTTTGTTAGTGTGTTGCAGTTTGTGTGTATGAGGCGGGAGGGGGTGGGGTGTAAAGGGCACCCATGCACAAACAAGGCTCTCCCTTGGGACTACGGTGGCCTATAGCTCTCATCTGTTTAACTGTCAAGGGAGGGGGACAGAGGTTTGGCGCAATAGCCCCTGAACCATTTATAATGGGCCAATTTGTTGTTGTTTTGCTGTCCACAGTCATAAATACCACACATCATCATAAACCCTCACACAGCAGATGGGAGGCACCCAAATGGAGAAAGGGGAATGGCCAGATTGTGATTTAATATTGACATAAAAGCCCAATTTTCACAATCATGACCTGATTTAATGTTCCTTTCTTCTAACAGGGAAGGCTGAGCGAGGACCATACTCGTCATTTGCAGCACAGGTAAATCAGTCAGAAAGGGAGGCGATCTGCTACACTATCACATCTTCTTTTCTCTCTCTGTGCTCTTTTTGAGAAATTCTGTCCCTCTGTCAGTTTCCTTTTCCTATATCATTCTAAATTGACTTCCATAATAATTACTTTAAACCTGTCCTTTTATGCCACATGAGCTTTTGCTTCCTTTTATGCTGTCTTTAGCAGGGCTTTATGCCCAGCGAGATACCCATGCCCAGCCCCAATGCCCTCTCCCCGTCTGGCCTCAAGTCCAACTCCCAGTTTTACTCCTCTTATGAGGGAAGCAACCCTCGCAGGAGACCTGCACAGGACCCCATTGGTAAGATTCAAAAGGATTGTTTCAAGCACAGCGTTGAACGCAGTCAAAACATAAATTTGTCGTCAAAGATTTCGTTTCAGAAAAAGTTGTCTTTGTTCTGGTGTATATTTAAGTCCGTGTATATCATCACTTCTCTTGCTGAGGTTTTAAAAAGTGTTTGTGAAATCTCACTTCTGCTTAGTTAGAGAGAGTGAAATCGCTGTGAGTTTTCAATAAGGAAAGTCACTGAATAACATCAGACTAGAATGCCTTTTGATCAGGCATTAATGAGTAGTCACAAGACAGATGGATAGATTCGTTCAGAAGGAAGGGGGACTGCCTAAATGAATCCCTTCATTGGTGGTTGTATAGTCACTTCTGCATTAAGTTAAGAACTTTGTGTGTGTGTAAGCATGCTTATGCGATTTTACTCTGTCTTCCTCCCCTCAGAATCGCAGCCAAAAAAGATCAGGAAGGTGCCCCCTGGCCTGCCCTCCTCGGTGAGTGTTAGCATCCTGAGACGTTGCAGCCCTGAACTATATCTCTGCTCTCGCAGGCAGTCCATGGGAGCCCGTGTTTTCATGTTTTACGCCCCTTTTCACATTCCATTTGGCATTTTAAGCCTCTCCTTGGCTTGGACATCCAGCTCTTACAGCTGTGTATCTGATCCACCAAAGTAAAAAAAAAAAAAAAAAGGAAAGGGGGGAGCCACTCATTCACCCAGTCACTCATTTGCTGCATATATTTATAGTGTGTTGTATTTGTGGGCCCTTTACTTTATAGCCACATTTCTTCCCCTATGCCAAGTATACTCGTTAGATCACTGAAGGGAATTCATACTGGGGTTTGATGGTTCTTACTCCACCTCATTTTTTCCCTCCCACTCTCGCTCTCTGGGCTCCCTATTTCCTCCTCTTCTCTGTTTCTTCCTTCCCCCCTCCCCCCGCCTCTCTACCCCACACCCCCCTCCCGCCGCCTCCCTCCCCTTTCTCTCTCTCCCTCCCCCATCCCTCTATCCCAGCTGCCAGTGGAGTTGGCTGCCATCCAGGATTCGGCAGATGGTTCAGTAATTAGGAGTGCATCTCTCCATTCCCTCTACTACTCTCCCCTCTTTTTCCTTCTCCTTTTTCTCTCTGTTTAATCAAATTACAGAAGAAAACTTCAGTCCATTTGGATTTGAGTTTTTGCAGACACAGTTTGATACTTGCTTTTCGTCTAGAATAATCTTGATTGAGAATAATATGGTGGTTCAGAACATTGGTTCCTTTATATATGTATTATACCATGCGTCAAATCCAACTGCATCTCCCATTGTGTGGTCACATCTCGCTGTGTTGGAAGAGTGTGAGTTATGTATCTGTAAACCATTCTCAGTGTGTTTCTGTTTAACAGGATAATATGTAAAAGCCCTACAGAGATGGGAGACAGAGCCCAATGAAATCCCTGACACTGCACATACAATACATAATGCTCAGTGCTCCAGTTTGCAGAAATGTTGCAACAGCCTGTGTTTATTGAATTAAGTAGTAAAACCAACTAGTAAAAATAGATTCTAACCTGGAACAAACACATACGTTTAAGAGCTTTGTTTAATCAATTATTGAATGCATATATCTTTTTTGGGGGGGCAAACTTTACTCAGATCCAAATACTATTTTTGTAGGATAACTAATTTGTGGTCACCTCCTAGCAAAGCAGAGGGAAGCTTCTAGGGAACTTTCTAATGAGTATCGAACGAAAAAGGCCATGTATAGTATGTACTGCGTGTAATTCAAGCAACAAGTTTGATACGCCTTATAGCTTGTTTACAGCAATGTACTGATTTGTGACAAGTTTACATGCAGTGAGCTGAACAGTTTCTTCCCCTGTGTATCCTCTGTAGGTTTATGCATCAGCCTCAGGAGAGGATTTTAACAGGGACAATGCCGGCTACCCGGCCTCCAAGGCAGGAAACGTCTACCCACCACCATTCTACATGCAAGGTCAGTCAAAACAAGATTTAGCTTCAGAACGTCCCCTTGTTCATTGTGTTGGGTTGAAAAGTTCAGACGGACAGAGACATTTGTTGTTAAATGCAGGGAAATGAATCAGGCACTTGCATAGATAATAATGACCGGGGATTGTTCTTAATGCCCACTATGGTTGTGGAATTAGTTCCCCATAATATCCTTATGGAAGTCCGGGTGAACCGAGGTGCCGCGAACACCCTCTGGTGCCTGGGTGCTGAATAGTGCATCACAGTTGAATGAAGTCATCACAGTAATGCGACATGTCTCATATGTGGTCTGCATTGTCTTTTTATCTCCTGTGGCTGGTTGTCCCTCGTCCTTCTTGCTCCCCCCTCCTTTGCTGGATGCCCCCTGACAGAAGGCCTCCACCCGCCCTCTGATCCATGGGGCTCTGCCAGGTCGATGGTTCAGCCTGGTTATTCTGCCATGCTGGGCAACTCCCCCCATCTGAGCCAGCATGGTCCCTTCACTGCCATCAACCCCCAAGACAGACTGGTGAGCTCTGCCTTCACACTTTGTATTTGTTTTTCTATGAAGGCTAAATGAGGTCTTTGACACTTTTTGACTAATGCACCATTGAGGTCTTCTGCCTGGTTATTCATTTAAATCCTTGGGTGTCTTCGCTTCCAAGAAACGGCAGCCACTGCCCCTCTCCCCCCAAAACTACCCCCTGCATGGCAGTGATGTGAACGGGGCTCATCCCACTGGCTTTCACTCTGGCTCCAGTGGCTTCGGAGTCCCCAGCCACACACCCCCTATTGCTGGCACAGACACCATTATGGGTAAACCTTTAATTTGTGCTTCATGTTTTCATGCATTATTGTCACATAGCAGAATTGTTATTGAGCATAGATTCTAATTGAAATGCCTTTTAATTTTTGTTCCACAAAGCCAATCGAGTTGTAGTACCTGGAAGTTCAGGTGATGAGATTGGAAAAGCCCTGGCATCTGTAAGTAGTAATAAAATGTGTATTTATAGACAATTGTATAACACAAGACTTTATTGTTATATAGTATCATATTTCTATTGCATAATTAATGTAAAAGAATAAATGCATTTAATTTAATTGAAAACAAACACTTCTGTGTCCAGATCTATCCTTCAGACCCAAACAGTAACACCTTCCCTCCGTCCCCGTCTACTCCCTCTGGATCTCCCCAGGCTGTATCAGGTGAGGGAATAGTCTTCTGTTCCTTAGGCTTCAAGGTCACCTGGCTGTTTTTGTAGTTTAGTTTTTTCAACACAAGGTCTTTCCTGTTGTGTAAGATAACATTTATTTTTTTTTATGTATTGTTTTCATTCTGAGCCTGAAGGGTTCTTAGTGACAGATTAGCTCCATCTATTGGATTAAAAGTGGAAGTTAAACATTATGTTAACATTTTATATTTTCTTGTATTGCGGGATCTTGACTTTGTGTGTGCAAGTTCCATCACATTATATATCAGTTATAGTTATATGGAATAGTTGTTAGTAAAACAATATGCTTTTACATGAACGACTGACTGTATACTGGCTACTATTAGTCTTGTCATCATTTGGAGGTAGTTACTTCTCTGAACTACCAATTTAAGTTACAAACCATGACGAGCAATAATCATAGAAAATAAAATAACAAAATATTGAAAAAAAATGTTGACAATCTACAAACAAAATGTTTCCACAGTATTATGTTAAATAAGAGCATGACTATGCCTCGCACAGTTTAGTGTCACTAAATGAATTTGATTAATTTACAAAATGTAAATAACCCAGATTGTTTGTGGGGGGGGTTATTCACCTGTCAGTGAGTTTTTTTTCATGTGCTGGAACTGAACAAACATAAGTGATATGTTTAGCATGCAAGACGTACCTTGATATATAGGTGGTCGGATTTTGCAGTAAGCTAGAAATGTCTTACCTGTCAACTGAAATCTTTCCAAGATTCAAAGGGACACTCCTACTGTTTTTATATCCATATTTTTATTGATATCCTTAAATTTGGAAAATGGCACAGACAATGGCATTTTTCTCTGTACATACTTTAAATTTAACCCATGGTTCCCCATTCACATCTTAAACTTCACTTGATTTTCAGACACACACACGACACTTCAGCCAAATATAGATTTTGAGAGAGGAAGGAAAAATACCATAAAAATAAAAACCACCCACTTTTTATTTTTACGGTTTTATGGTCACTTCCCCATTTGTCTCTGCACTGAGCTCATCACACACTTCATACATCAAATACTGCTGCTGGTGAGAGAAGAAGAAGAAAAAGAGTGGGGGGTGAAAATCGTGAACCCAATAAAGATTGAAATAAGGAAATACCGTACTTTTGAAATTGTGGATTTGATTCATACTTTGGCCAAAATATGGACGACAAATGCATATTTCATATCTACTGTAGCTCATTTTACATTCGTTTTGCATGTTATAAATGTACAGACTTTCATTTCTTTCTTTTCAATTTCAGTTTCATGTTCCGAATAGTTGACACGTCATAATGTGCATCATTTGTAGAAACAATAAAATCTTCCATTGTGTTAAGGAACATATTTCTTCTGCACGTGTGTGGCTTTAAACTGCATAATATGGGCATACATTTCCCCATTTTCCCATCTTTGATTGAGAATGCATCACTTACAGAATTTTACAAAATGAGTTGAGACATGAAAAGCAAATTTCCAGGAGTGCTTCTCATTGAATAACCCAGCAATCACATCTCGTCGTGGACATGGGGGCAAGCGATGTAGTCTCATCAAATATCCACTACTGAGGGTGGGGCATTGCCTATGCATTAATATGTTGGTATCAATTTAGAGGGTAAACCCAGTTGTTACAGTAAACAAGGGCAAAGTTACACAGCAAAACCCTGTGATGTTTTTTTTTTTTAAGGCTCCGCATCCCAGTGGACTCGGTCCTCCGGCCAGGCCACACCTTCGCCCAGCTTTGAGGGTGGAATTCAGTCCATGGTGAGTCAAATATTTCTCTTTTTTGATTTCTTTTTTTTTTTGTGACCGATGCAACAAAAGATTATCGAAGTAGATTGCAGAGGTAAATACAGAATGCTGCAGTCAATAATACATCACCTTCTGCTGTCTCATTGTCCAATCTTCTTCATTCTCTGTAGCAGAGTAAAATGGAGGACCGTCTGGACGAAGCGATCAATGTGCTCCAGCGTCACGCCAGTGGACAAGGAGGGCCCGGCCTGGCTGAAATGCACAATCTGCTCTCGTCTGGCTTAGGGCTGCCTCCAGCCTTCACCAGTGCAGCGCTTGGACTGGCCAGTCGCCTGCCTGGACTGGTGAGATTAATGAATAGCACCACAAATGACTGAATGAAGTTTGATAGTTTAGATTAAATTAAAAGGAAACCGTGAGAGCGATATATCGGTTTTGCTGCTCTTGTGCTAGTACTACAAACTTTTTACAAGAGATTTGAAAGACTGATCATGTTAAATTGTTGTCCTGAAGGTGTCCAGTCACCATGAGGACTCTGGTCTGCCCTCTAGTGGAGGACTTTTGCATGGTCACCACGGCCCCACATCTGTCCAGCCAGGATCTCAGCATGAAGGTTTTACTGGTGAGACTTTCTGTTGCTTTGTGGTGCTCTGTTTATTTTTCATGTCAGAAAGGATGGTAATACTTTTGATTCTGTATGTGTCTTATTCAGTATCTTTGTTTATGAACTCTCTGTGCAGGCCTGTCCAGTAGCCTCAGTCGTTCCAGTGGTGCAGATATCAAACGAGAGGACAAGGAGGACGATGAGAACTGCTCCAATACCGACAAGTCAGAGGATGAGAAAAAAGACATGAAGGCCCGCCTTGGAACAAGGTGTCTTAAACCTTCTTTTGTTTTTTTTCTCCATTAAACATTTATACTGTCAATGTATGAGATGTCATAATATATAATCCAGCAGTGGTTTAAGTATAATGTCAGGAAATAGTTTTTTATAGTCATTCATTTCAGCAATAGACTTATGGGCTTGTGTCTATTAGTCAATACAGGTAATTCTTAATTTTAGAAGGACTTCAGTTGTGCCCATTTTTTCCTGCATGGTAAGAGAGACTGACCAGAGCGTTTACTGGATTGAAATGTATCAGCTGTTAAGTAGGATACCTCACTAGTTCCATTTTTAATTTGTAGCTCAGTAGAGTCCACAAATCTGAATCCACATCCACAACCAGTTAACGCTGAGTAAAAAGACCAACTCCTTATCTAAATCTGACACCCTTACAGATGTCACAACATCTGTATGTGATATGGTAAGTAAAAGTACAGACGAGAGTCAATTTCAAAGCTAACGATTAGAAGAAGTTTACACAAGATCAACACTTCATGAAATAGGACTTAGGAAGTAATAAAATCACAATTGGAAACACTGCTATGGTCGTCAATCACATTATCTTACATGCCGTTGTTCGTCAGCCAGTTTCAGCTTAACTGCTGTTTCTCATTGTTGATGCAGTTTGTTTCTGTTCTCCTGGTTTTTAAGCTCCCCTCCCCCATTTCCTTTGTATTATTTTGTATGCGTTTAGTCCGATGCTCCTCCAAACATGATTTGGTTTGTTGAGCAGGGTGCATGTTATCTTACTAGGCCCTGAAAAATGTTATATCAAGTGAAAATTTTCAGTTTTCCACCACAAAACCAACGATGCTCTTTAACAACTTATGGTCATTTAAAAGCATTTTGACTACAGGAACCTAGTACAAATGTGGGTTCCTCGACTGTGCTGTAGTTCAGACATTCTCACATACAAAGTCTGTTCCTGACTTTGGTTCCTGGGGCTGCGTTATTCCTGGTAGTATTGGTCAAAAACAAACAAACTGACCCACAAATGACCCACCTTTTGTAGCAGTGTTTCTATTTTTGATTGAGTTACTCAGAAATTTTGTCAAACCTTTCCATGTGGTGTTGACATCATTAGGAAACTTTATTGGACACTATAATTGGCAGGTCATTTTTCAGTGAACTGTACCCATACTGTTGTTTCCTTCCCTCCTCATCTGCCATTGACTCTTCGCTAGTCTGGATGATGAGGAAGACGATGAAGATCTGCCAGTGGAGATTAAAGCTGAGCGGGAGAAAGTGCGGAGGATGGCAAACAACACCCGCGAGCGGCTACGTGTGCGGGACATCAATGAGGCTTTTAAGGAGCTGGGCCGCATGTGTCAGCTCCATCTGAGCAATGAGAAACCACAGACCAAATTGATCGTACTGCAACAGGCTGTTAACGTTATACTCAACCTGGAGCAGCAAGTTCGAGGTCAGTGGGTGTCCAGGGAGGAAGGAAGAGGAGGGGAAGGGCCTCTTTACGAAATAAAACTCCCACACGGCTTCACCTCCCGGCTCCTGAATTGTCCTGCCATTTAGACCTTTTTTAAACTGCGCGGGAGTTCTTTTTACTCCACTTATGGTGGTAAACAAATGCTGCCTGCTGAACATTAATGAGTTTAGGTTTTGTACTTTCTGCAGTCCATCCTAAAAACGATCAACAAAGTGAGGACATGGGATAAGGGAATGAAGCTGTGTGACTGTTTTTAAGACATGCCCATTCTCCAGTTCATCTTCTAAGGTTTTCGTCCTCTGGTAACACATACAGGACGGATGTTTGTTCTGATGCAGTATGTGTTGCCGTGTCTTACAGTTGGCTGTCTGTTTGCACTGTGAAAATGCTTCCGTGTCTCTCTACCTCACCCTTTGACTGGACTAACACGTCTTTTTGTGTACTCACTTGCTTTTTCCACTGTTGCCTCATTATGCTTTTATTAAACTGCAGTCATTTTAATTTCAAATAAGTTATTTCAGCATTACGATGTCTCCGACTCATAGTATACCTGTCTGTTCACTTTCACCCCAGGTTAGCATGAAGGGCTTGTCTGTTGCCAAGTGTATTAACTTGTCTTCAGCTTCGTTGCAGTGTCTCTGTGCTGCATGTCCCCGCCTTTCAAGCATTAACTCTTCGCTTTTTGCCACCTTGTTTTTGAGACAAACCTTTTCATTTCTCCATTCATCCCCCCGTTCTGTCATTTTCTTTTTACAGATGGCAACAGTGACCTCCTCTTCCTCACATTCAGATAAATACATCTCCTTCTGCTGATGTATTTAACACGATGCCCTCAGTCTTTTCTCTTGGCTTCTTCTCTGTGGCTCTTTCTATGTTGGCAGAGGGTGTTGCTTCCTCCCTCTCTCCCTCTCTCGCTCCCTCCTCATTACTTCTCTCATTCTGCTGGACAGTCACCATATGCCCTACAACTTCCATCCTGGACCCCAATGACCAAAACTAAAATCTTTGTTGGTTGGTTAGACTTCAGTACAGATTTATTAGACCTGGTCACGCAGGTCAACTGTCGAATCCTGATCTCCAATGTATTTGATATTGGCTTGAAATCACTTAGTGTCGCACTCGCTCAACCCACAACGCTTAAAAGTTGTGACTGATTGAAAATATATCCATTCCTTTTTATAAAGATGTATTATTTATTGTTTACGTACTTTTAGATCTAAGAAAATCGAAAACTGGGTTTCAATTTCCGCCCATCCGCTCACTCTCCTGCAACACAGCCCCACTCCACTGGGATCTTCTTCAGCAGTTCCACTGGTCTCGTCTTGGGCTAAGAGCTTGAGGTTTTATAGACATACAATAACATAGAATATTTCCCAATAACAGAACAAGTTAAAGAGCTTTAGTGAGAACATCTAGCCTTGGTTTTAGCGAGGGTTGTGATTTGGGTTTGTTAACCAGCCCCTCCAACCCCCCTCCCCCTCTTCACCTCGCTGCAGCGTTGTCTCGGTGACCGATGAGAACCTCACTGTCGAGGAGAAGGAGCAGAGGGAGCGTGAGCGCCGCCACGCTAACAACACTAGGGAGAGGGTGCGTGTGCGCGACATTAACGAAGCCTTCAGAGAGCTGGGCAGGATGTGTCAGGTCCACCTGCAGAGCGACAAGGCCCAGACCAAGCTTATCATCCTGCAACAGGCTGTCCAGGTCATACTGGGCCTGGAGAAGCAGGTGCGAGGTAGGTCAGCCAATACAGGAAGGTCTGATCCACGTAGACAACCAACCATCTCTGATCATAGCTGGACAAAAGGTGCCAGTCATTCACCTGTAGGACAATCTTTCATTTTGTTCTCACTTGCTGTGTAGCATCCACTTTGGCTTCTCTTCGCTATTTGCCTGTATCACTTTGGAAAATGGAGAAGAAAGGGAGAATATGTGAGGAAGTATAACTCTGCTTTTCTGCCAAACGCCTGCAGTTCTCATCCTACTTTTCATTTTCTTGCTTTCCTTGCTTTTCCCTTTTTCTGTTTCCCCTGTCTATTAATGACCTTTTCTGTGTTCAAAACTCTGCTTTAATGTATTTAAAGATTTCAGACGGCGAAACATAACGAGATAATGTCATCAATTCCCTTCCTTACTGTTTCGTAATCTCTGTATGTGTCTTTTTTCCGAAGAACGTAATTTGAACCCAAAGGCTGCCTGCCTCAAGAGGAGAGAGGAGGAAAAGGTTTCAGGCGTGGACCCCCAGATGCAGCTTGGTGGGGGTCACCCTGGTCTAGGAGGAGATGGACATATGTAATCTCAGGTCAGTCTACAGAGTTTGTACAGTTCGTGGTGCCTGCAAGATGTTGCTTATTTTAAGCTTGTTTTGTGGAAAGATATTCATTCATTTTTCTCCTTTCTCTTCCAGTTCCTGTTGATTGTTCAGCCCTTAGAACACGTGGCCTTAATCTATCATTGTCATGCATCTCAGTGTGTGTTAATCAACTTTGGGAAAGCACACACGCACACACACCTCATTACTGACAAGGCAGGTGGCCACATTCCTGACGATGAATACAAACGTAACAAGCACACTCTTACAGAAAGAGGGAAATTTTATTAATCTTTACATGACAATACTTTGAACTGAGGACGCTGGGTTGGAGACAGTGGAAATTGGACATAAGGACGTTCTTATGATCGTGTTTTTGTAAGACATTTTGAAAAATCGCTTTACATGTCGGGAGCAAAACTTGTTCGGATCAAATAAAACTTTTGGATCAATTGCTCGTGTTAGCAGAGTTAGGATTTGTATTGTTGGATAATTATTGGCATTCCCATCTGAAAAGGAGGTCTTACATTCTTCACAAGCAAAGAGGGACACCCAGGTTTATATCTTACGATTGAACGAAACCTGTTCAAGGTTTTCTTGCCTGCAAGAGGCCTAATGCATAGTGTTTGGTTAAGATACAAATAGCCATCTTTATTATCCTCTTGTGATGGCTGAATTACAGAAGAAGGTTTGGAGACATCCAGCAACTAAGTGGGCAATCAGAGAGCTGACTTTTCTTTTTGATACGCTGGTAACTCTTTAACATTTCTTGTTTTGGCTGTAAAATGTGCCACAGCCACCGACTCACCCGTGTGGTGGGTTCTTTTTTTCCTTGATTTTTAACTGTGTATCCCTGAGTCTTATCTCTTTAAAAGTCCTGTTATTGTCACGGCCATGCAAGTGGGATGGAAAGACTGCCGGAGAGAGACCCACCGCCGACACAAACACGAGCAAAGACTCGATACAAATCCAGGATGATGTCGAATCAAATGTGCAAGCGCATATTGCGACCTTCCTGTGTGTGACTGCCGTTGGACTCGAGCATACAGGTGTCCCCCTCACTGCTCACATCCTTCATCATGAAGTCAGTCACTCTCAGCCCTGTGGTCAGTTTGAACCCTCAGTGTCGCATCAGCCCACCCCTGTCAAATCATACCTAAAGACACTGTTGCCGCATGGTGAACTTACTTAATGTAAGTCAATTTGTATTGTGCTAGAAGACAGAAATAATTGAGTATTGAAAGGGATCATGAGTGTTACTGCTACCTTTTTGTGGAGAATTTACTCAATTGCCATTGACTGACTTGTTGTGGTTGTTGCTCCGTGTCGAGCATTTGGTGTTTCGTTTTTTTTCCCCTTTTGAACAATTACAAAGCCTGTTGTAAGGATCTTCCTTTTTGTAGAATTGATTTGTCATTGTTTTTTTATGTTTTACTTTGTAAGATAGTTGTATGAGTTTCGTTTTTATCATTTGGAATGCTCTTTCTTTTTTGTTTACATTGTTGAAATGTAAGACAACTCTCAATTTAGATTCCAGGAACAAAGTGAGGTGTTTTCTTTTGTGCCAGGTGCTTAGAAATGTTAGAAATGACAAAATGATCTGGCTGTAACATCACATGTTGTGATATTGCTCTTTTGTTGTTTTAAAAGCTTGTTTCAACACAAACCTGTCAGGCCAGTTATAATTGGATTGTTCTGGTGTTTGCAACAGTTTTTCGTAAAATGAAACACAATATTTTTCTTCAGCACACCCCCCTCTCCTCTTCCTGATGTCCAGCTCTGCTGAGCTAGTTGATTAGTTAGAGGAAGGGGCAGAAGGGGCGGTCTGCACAATCTGCAACATAATTCAGTTTTATTATGATACAAAGCATAAAATGAATCAAAAAAGGGTGGCCTTAGTCATTTTCCTGACTTTGGGAGTTTTGATAATGGTTACTCACCAGTGCCTGAATATGTCTCTGCTACATGGTGGATGATGTTGCATTTGAGGATACAGATATACTTCAGTAACATCTGGCAGTGTCTCAGAACATCTAAATGAAGAATTACACTCATTGACGCTGACTGCTTCAGTGTCTGTGTGTCATTAAATGTAAGATGACTAATAACCTGGTCTACAACTTTCACGCTGAAAACTGTACTTAAAAATATATTTCTCATCTTTTATGAACTGATTTTGTTAAGTATAATTTTGTCCTTGACTGGCATGTGCATTGATATGTATGTACAGCTGTATGATATGTCCTCATCAGCTTTATCATTGTAAGCTGATACTGGTATGATATGTTACAGTATTTGGTTTACCTCTACCTGTCATTTGTCACAAATCTTGCCCCATGGATTAGCCCCAAACATTATTTTCTCTGTCAGTTAACCCAGCCTTTCTGCAGAAAAAAACGTGGTTGTGATATGAAAAATCGCTACTGAAGACTTGTACTTTTATTATTTCTTAACATGAAAGATGTGTCTGCAGTATCCCAGTATCAAAACATGCACCAGATATTCTTTATTAACAGTCCCTTTCTGTCCTCCACAACAGATGACCTGCTACAGATCTCTCTGTCTTCATTCATGTTTGGGGACAACATCTATGTAGGCTATGTCCTCAAAGTGCCTCCAGTTTCCTATTTTTTATATATAAAGTAGATATCGAGAACTGTTGTGTATATAACAGTAATGTAGCAATAAATGTGCCATTTTTAATAACAAAACCCACATTAGTCCAATGTCTTTTTTTTTAAACCCATAAATGAAAAAACACAACTGATATTTTCTTTTTGCAATGCAAGCCAGTGAACCTGGAAGATCTATTCAATGTTTTATTTGTGAAATTGAGTTTTCCCAACTGGGACAGACAAAGCAGGTAACGTTGATTTCAGACTGGCCAGCAGAAATAGCTTGATTGGTCCGCTATGGGGCAGAATTGAGCTGCACTGTCATCTCCCACTGTCCGTAAAGTGCACTGCACTCAGTGGAATCCGCGTCCATATATTTTTGTAGAGCCCTAAAAACAAATATGTACTTCTGTCTTGGTTTGCTGTGTGTAAATTAGTATGTGATAGTTTGAAAAAAAAAAAACACGCATATATTAAGGAATAAACACCATGTAAGCGCAATCTAAATTGAATAAATAAAAGTATCTAATGGATTTTTACACATAGCCTCCCGTGTGAGACAGCACATCACCATTGGGCAACAACGCTATAAGTTGCTATTCAGATTTATCGATCTATTAATGTTGTTAGGAACTTTTATTTTTCAAGTAACCGGAAGTATAATTTGCACATGCGCACTAGGTGTAGTCAGCAATTAAAAAAAATCGGAAACTTCACAGCTTTTAAAGCGGCACGTCCTGTGGTAGGAGAAAATATTCCAGCCAAAATGATCAGTAAAGTAGTCGGTCAGAAGTATGTGTCCATTGCCAAGTCATGGTAAGATGTTTTTATATCATACTAGTGGCAAAAAGCGGGGGAAAAAAATCATACTTTCGGCTAGCAATTTCTGTGTGTCCTTAGCTAACTTTAGCTGTTAGCCGAGGTCATTGCTGTGGGGACATGCTGACTTTAGCTACTTGTCAGCTAAACCCAGGCTAAAGATCCCTAAAATTACAACTTTTAAGTAATAATAATAAAGCGTTACTGTTTCCTCAATGACTTTCACTGATCGCATAGCAAAAATGAAAGTGGATTTCATACTGTTATTACCTAGTTGAATACAGGTTTAATTTCACCTGCTAGCTACCTGACTACCGGTGATCTTAAGAGCTACAAGCTGATAGATTTGTAAGAAATATTAAATGTCCATTAATCATTTAAACTACAAGAGCCGGGTATGTCAAATTACTGCCCTTAAATGTTTACTGACAAGCGAACTGATGTGAAGAAAAGCAAGCAACCCCTAGCAAAATCTATTGATAGTTAAACAGTAAACAAAACAGTCGAACAACAAGATTGAAGTAGCCATTTTTTTCTGCATGCATTACTCAGATTGTTTCAACACCTCTCTTGTACTAGCCAATAAGGTCCCTTTTTGTCTGTGGCTTAGGTTGCTATTTATTGTAAGAATACATTTCTTGCTACAGACTGACCAGAATCCACGATTAGCTACGTTTGCTTGTCGTCTAATAGTCGAATAGGATTTTAGGTTTTGGTTCCCTTATATACTGTCATTAGAATATTTGCTTTTACCAAATAAAAATATTTTATCAGATCATTTTCATTAAAAGGTACGTCCTCTTTAAATAGAAGAGAAAATTGTACATCTTGACGGTTTCCCTTTCCACAGGATCCCAACTATGGCTGTATGGGGCACAGTTGGAGGCGTAGCTCTGGTCCACTTCACAGACTGGCGATTGATTTTGGACTATGTTCCCTACATCAGTGGCAAATTCAAGAAGGACGAGTAGTGGCACTCAGGTTAGTCCGAGGAATGGCAAAGAGATGACTGCAGAAATAAGAGGTGTAACGGCAGATCGACTAAGAGTGGCTTCTAAACTGGCTCTGTTCAGACTCACATTTCTTACGTGAGTTATTGTCTTGATTCGAAATTGCACCAAAGAACAGCAGGAGCAGACCTCCATCCAGAGACCACAGGCAGCACTGGGTGGAGGTTTACTCCCGTTTCAGCAATTAATCCTGTTAACAAGTATTGTCTGTGTATCCACGGCCTGATATTAGCCTATGCCTCCATCTGATGTAAGTACATAGTAGACAATTATGACGCACACATCACAGCCATATGGTTGCATCAGGTGACATAAATCTGTATTTCAATGATCATGGCCAGTGTAGTTTATTTTGAAATGACTCGGGCTGTAGACATCAGATACGATTTCTTGTTTACATAGTTTCTTAGTTAGAAAGTCGTAACCTTGTGCATGCTTTGGTTTTTTCTATGTCACAAGTAGGAAAATTGCCAGAGCAATTTACAGTTAAACTACACATTACAGTCATGAAACTAAATATAAAGTTGATCATACAGATTTTAGTCTGTTTTTTCCCCCCCAAAAAAACTAAGCGATACCTTTTAGTCTACACATTGATCTGTGCATACAAAACAGAACTATATTATTAATTCTGGTCCAACACAAAAAAATAAGTGTTTTGCATAAATGCCAACTAAAGTGCTACCTCTGGTGAAAATAGGTTAATCTTTTTAAACCTAGCTGATATACCTTTTTTTTGTGATTCCTGATGGTGGTGGAGATACACATGCTTCTCATCAGCAGGGAAACTGTCAGGAATGAGGAAACGATACACAGTGAAATTCAAAGACAATATGGCGGTTAATTTCAGGTGTCAGGAGACCAGAATCCATGACAGTGGCCTATTTTAAGACCATTTGAAGCCGCTTCTAATGAGACGCGAATGCCTGAAAATCTTTCAACCACTCTGCAGCTTAGTGAATTGGCATAGAAATGTAAAAAATGATAAATGTTTAGACTTTCGTTGACCCACAAATCTAAGTAAGTACTTACACATAATATTTTTCCACTGAACTTGTTGACTTTGCTTTATATGTTGCAGCAAAACATTTCTACTGTACAGATTGTAACTTAATGGCTTTGTTTTCCCCCCTCAGGTCAGTGCTGTTTTTTACACAAAGACTTAAATGGTGAACAACTACTGCAGCCCGGTATCTTGCACTGCGGTCCAGTTGCATGCCAGGCCACTGGAAGCTGTCATCTTCATCCTGCAGCGCAATCAACATTTAAACTGTTCACCATCAACAACCCATTAAATGCACTGCAGTGTGGCATTTCAGTGGTCCTCAACCTGTGAAAAAGCGAATGGAATAAGAACATAGAAGATCATTTGCCTTTTCTTTTCCTACCTAGTTTGGCGTCAGGTATTTATTGTAATTGTGTGGGCTGTGAATCAAACACGGCTCACAAATGGAAATTTCTGTCCTCCACGTCATGCTGTAATTGTTTTGAAGAAGTAAAGTTTGAGATATATCTTATACTGTGGTTGTGTATAATTTAACATTTGGTCTTTCTGCTCTCAATATCAAGTCAAATAAATTAAAGTGCATTTGTATTCTGAATGCAGCCCAATCAGTGAAGTACTACACTACAGTTTGCTTGGTGGACATATTTAAAAATCCTGAATTACGCCTCTGACTTGTTGGTATATTCCTGAAGACCACAACTAATCATAACTTGACAATGACTTCTGTTAAACCCTTAAAAGCATCAGAACACAAACTGTATTAAAGGAACAGCCAAACGGTTTCGCTAGAGATAGTTGTTACTATCCTGAGTTTTGATTTTAGATGGTGTGGCTACTTTTTAGAATTGTGTATCTATAAAAACATTTCTGTGCATACACATCTCCTGTTTTCAATTGCAAGTGAAGTTTGCCACCTTATACTTTGTAGAAGGATCCTTTTAAAGAAAACTTATTAATGCAATAATAAACTCCACCAGTATTAGTACTGGAATAATATGTAAAAAGTATATAGGTAATCAGCAGGATGTACTAAGTATTACATGTTACTGACCTGTAAGCAGCATTGTAATGTTTTAGATAGTCCAGGTGGTGGTTTAATACTTAGTGTATTATACAACGGCTCAATGTGCAAAGTAACTACCGATAAATAGGGTTTTAAAAGTACCAATATTTCTCTAACATTTAGTACAGAAGAAGTTCAAATTTGCACAAAATTTAAATACTCGAATAAGGTACGACTAAGTATCTTAAAATTGTACTTGAGTCAAAATACTACGATTTAGTTGAGTTACTTTCCACCTCTGCCGTGTACAGACCACGTGAGACCTGAAGCGTAATTTTCGAACTACTTTACACGAGTGTGCCGGATGTCTTCCGCTCATTTTATTACAGGGCCGGCGGAGTGATCTACAGTTGTCCTGACGGGAGACAGACAGCGGGCATCGATAACAAACCAGACTCGGTGAAATATTATGACTGCAATAAAAGGCAGCTAGCTGGCTTCTTATCTTTTATAAGCTGGAATCACATGCAAGCAAATCAAGACAACGGAGACAATGGAAAGAAAAAGGTGGGACTTTTAAATGTTTAGTCGAAGGAGTTGTTAAAATGAAAGTTTCGCTGCAGGAAATGCACGCACGCATACATGCGCTTTGCAGTTGAGAACAACACTTAGCAACAGGAACAGACACGGGTTATTTACACTTAAGTTACTTCAGCTAAACGTAGCCTTTAGACTTTTTGACTTTATTACATTTGAAAACTTGCAACTTTGAACAGCAGTAACTGATTTGCTGGTCGCTGTGGATACATTGACGTTCCCGGCGCTGCTAGCTTGATTAGCTAGCCAAGTTTCATTGTTTACACACGCTTGACTTGCGGTGCGTTGGGCCCCGGCACAGTTACGCCAGGACTGAAATGCTGTATAGAAACATCAGCTGCAGCACAGTTATCTCGTATAAACCTGTCGATGAAGAATCTGCTGCCTCCTGTGTAGCTCACCACTTATGTATCCGACCCTTAAACGAGTAGCTCTTTCGCCGTGGCTACCTTTTCAAGCCTACCACTCTGTTGTATTAAACTAACGAAGCTGTAGCGGCTAACAACTCCACCAAAGAGCGTTCACTCGGGTGTTTTGACTTACTTTGGCTGATTGCACCTTATTGTAAGATTGTGTGGGCGTGTACAGATGTGTTTGACATCTCGTGACTCCTTGTCGATACACCTGTTAGGGCGGGACAAGACCGTCTGTACCTATTGATCATTACATGCAGTCAGGTGACCTCAGACAACTATGCCCCACTTCAGCTTGTCAAGAGCCATGTATGGGTGTCCGGAGCAATACTGGCCTCAGTGCCTCAGTTGTTGAAGAGGTCAGTCTTGTGATGATGAGTTTCCTGTTTTTGTGGGGGGGGGGGGGGGGGGGGGGGGGGGGGGGGGGGGGGGGGGGGGGGGGGGGGGGGGGGGGGGGGGGGGGGGGGGGGGGGGGGGGGGGGGGGGGGGGGGGG
>JAVQJL010073568.1:0-16885 GCA_036024295.1 Nannoperca obscura | reverse complement strand
ATATATATATATATATATATATTTTAATTGTGAAACATTTAATAGCAGATCATATTGGATGCAGTGACTTTTCCATTTCTTATTCATGCAGTTGAGTTGAGGCCCCTGGTCTGAACAGTTTCATCCAAAGAGAAGTGCTGGAGTTGCTCTGTTACTCTTCTATTGATGAGGCCGGGATACTGGCAGAGCTGACCCAGTAACGGTCCCCAGGGCGCTCCTCTGGGGTTGTCAGTTCAGAACAAAGTTTCTAGTTGAGAAATGTCAGCACGGCTACACACCAAGTCAAAGTCCAATCAGCTGTCTCTTGACAATGTTAATGATTAATAACCCTCTGAATTTATCATGGAGCCTGAATATTGATTTGGCGCTCAATGATGGGAATTCATTTATTCAGTTTTCTTATTTTGGCTTCTACATGTGTGTAAATATCATCATCTTTTCACATGCACCTCCTCACCCTCTTCTTGTGTTTCCATTGCCATGTCTCTCTTTCAACGCTGTTGCTCCATATCCTCCTCAATATATTACTGTTGGCTTGACATTAACATACTTGCCTGTATTTCTGGAACCGACCAAAAACCTATTTTTCTTGCATTCCCTCTTAATCTATTCCTTCTTTGTCACTTTGCAGAATACACAATCTATTTTCTAGCATCATACACTGCTGTGAGTAACTGATAGAAATGCAAACACCTGCTGTTTCATCCTTTTCACTTGAAAGGGAAAGTTCAATTCAGTGAGTAAAAGACAAATACATGTTTTAACGCAACTATTATTATAGTCAGACCATAATAACATTTTTAGAAGAGAAAATACATTTTAACCCAAATGATAGATGGAGAACATGAAATAACATTTTGAAAATTGGAAATTAAATCGAAAACCCAGAATAGAAAGTTGAAATTGAATTTATTGTTTGAGAGTTTTTTTTTTCGTTCTCGCAATATTGTTTTTACTGTTCGTTTACTGTGTTGTCCTTACGTCTTAAAACATTTTCAAATGTGCATTAACTTTTCAAATAGTCCTTTTCAGGATTTAGTACAAAATTCAACTTGCAAATTGCTCTTTAAGCAGTCAGTAACATAGGTCTGAGTAACATAGTGAATATATTCGTACCATCTCTCAGATGAGCCACTTTCAGTGATTGCTGCATTGATTCTATCACACCAAAGTCCTTCAAGGTTTTGGTTTTGGATTTGTTCATCTTCAAAACGAAAACATTTCTTTTTGAATCTTTTATCTCTCCTGGTTTTTTTTTATTTTTTATTTCAAGACAGCAATGTACAAAGCAGTCAGGTGGCAGGCTTCTCACCTTGAGTTGGTGATAACCCTCATTTTGTCCCTGTTGAAATGGCAAACTGCAGCAGATTATATTGGCTGGAGTAAATTATCATTATTCTATAAGTACAATATAATATGCCCCCCCAAAAAACTAAAGTGAAACTTTACTGTATTCTTGGGCAAAGATGAAGAAACACTACACCATGAACGTGAGTTGACTTTATGTTCTGAAGTTCAGAGTGATGAATCGTCTTCAGTGAAACGATCAAGCGCTACGTGTTGACTTCAGCAGTCAGAATCTCACAGTTAAACTATTATGATTTGATTAAATTAACAGTTTTATATGGATGTACGCTTGATAAAATGCTTTTGAACTCCAGCCCCACGCGTGACACACATTTAGTCCGCAAATGAAGCAGTTGAAATTGGTTATAACTGCCTGGATTTAGAGTATGACCTGGTACCGTGAATGTCTTTGGGAATCCTTCATAAAGATGATCTTGAGGGGAAACCCACAATACTATAAAAAGGCTGGTGTACACAGTTCAAGAACACGATGGTAGTTTGTCTGAACAATGCCATAGTTTGGCAAAGATTATTGTGGTCGCTCCCATTTGAATTCACAACCTTTTCTTCATCAGGACAAACACACAGGGAATTCAGACAATCAGCTAAACCCGAAAGCAAAGCACAGTCAGTTTCACTTAAAAGATTAAAGTCAATCTTTGCTGTGTAAGTGCTTTAAACTGCAGTGGTCTGACAGCACAGCAGCAAGCTCAGGGGCCAAACCCATTTTAATCCTGACTAAACACAGCACAGACAGCCCCTTATTGAGTCTTCCACCAGATCCTTCCTCATATTCAGCAGAATACCCAAATCTCACCAGCTGAAAGTACATTAATACCTACTTAAGTCATGTGGAGCTGGGTGTACTGCTGAGGAAGATGTTGAGTACATTATGATCCACCCAAGCAATGTAAGTCAAAGATAATTAGTCTGATAGGGGAGTCTGCTCTTCTGCGGAAGGAAGGTGAAGCAGCTCGTGGATGCATTCATCATAGTCTGTAAGGAGTTCAGGAAAATGCGTGTTCTGAACCTTTGCCTCTCGTCTCCTCACAAACACATTCAGCATGTAAACAAATGTTGAAGCTGACAGGCAGTTAAAAACACTAGAAAAAGAAAGATAAGACCTGTGCAGAGTTTCTGATCATCCAACATTTACATTCACGTCTGATTCAGCAACAAACGTGGATGTAAATGTTTAAATAACATTTACCTTGTTAAAAAGAATGAATTATCTTCATATAGCTTTGATTTGATGGATTTATTGTCTAGCACACAGTCAATTGTAGGTGATGTATTTCATTCAAGAGGCAATAACACTGCAGTTCACTTTACAAACGTGCAATTTTATAACCATATGCCTGCTCAAGTCAAAAATCCTGCTTAGTCAAAATCCATGCTGGATACAGATCTCCATGACATACGTAGTTATGTGGAATGGAGATTCAACATTTTTTGCATGTGTGAATGTGGTTGTCTGTTACTGCGTTTTAGCCCTCTGTCCAGACCATGCGGCCAATCACAGAGCAGCAAGGTCGGCATTCTATCATAGGCAGAGCAGATGGTCACATTGACTAACAGCAGACAGCGGCCTGCTACGCAACACAAGAGCAACAGACTTTGGACAACAACCCACATTAGCTTTCTTGCCCTTCTTATCTAACTTACAAACATGAACACACATTTTGTCCTGCACCTCAGCCCGTTAAACAAGCACCAAACATTCACCAGGGGAAAGTGCACTGCTAACTATCAGTATGCAGGCTAGTAAGCTAATTTTGTGCAGCGAATGTAACCTTGGTCATCTTATATACTGGTATTGTGGCTCGTAAGCAACAGTGCAAGTTTGTTTATTTTGTCTCTCTTTCCTCTACCGGAGCTCAGCCTGCCACCTTCTGTCAATCACACACACACACACACTGAAATGCCCCTCCAGCCAGCCGAGATGAAACGAAGCATTTCTGATATTCTGCTAAGACCGTTTTCATCCTTTTAATAAAATAAAAAAAAACTGTTTACCATTTATTTAAAATGGTTGACTGCAAAAAGGGAGATCTAAATGTGATTTCAGCTAGGCTTTAAACCATCAGGTTCAAAGGAAATAAGAAAGTGCACATAGGTCCAAAAGCAAGGAAGAAGCCTGAAGCACTTTTTCAGTATGAACACTAGGTGAGCAACTGTAATTGAATTATTCGGGGCACTATCTTAGAACTACATCCAGTTCTCCTACATCCATTGTTTTACCGTGTCTCTTTCCCAATGAATGAAGGAGCACCACAATCCTCAACAAGATAAGCTGGTAGACAATGGATGGATAGATGGGAATCAAAATTGAAATAGAGTGTTTCCTGTGCTGTTTTTGTCCCCTATGAGTACTATTACTACGGCTTCAGAACCTCATACTGGTTCAGCAGGTGTTGCTCTGAAGTTGGAGAACTCCCTCTCCGTCCATACTGAGAACTTCAAAAGTTATGTTCAGGCCAGTGTGTGTATCCGACATCTGAGAAGAAAAATATGAGAGAAGATTTTCTCTTTCCGTCTTTTTATCTTTCCCAACACATACCTGTGATGTAGAATTGATTTAAAGCACCATAGAGAATGTTTCGGACATAATGGAATTATTATTGTATCATATAATCATTATTATACGTTGTTATGGATGGAAACTTCTGCTCAGTACTCAACTGGCCAAGGTCAGTAACATTGACACCTTACAACTCTAAAAGTTGATATGTTCCATCAACCTGATCCTCTTGGAAAATGTCTCTATATTAAAAAGTCACATGGGCGGAAACACAGCATTGACATATTAACACCTTATAAAGTTGATTTTGCAGACATGTTAGCAAACAATTGTGTATTACACATACAGCGAATGCAACATTAGCATTCATTTGGAGTTGTGTTTCTGGCCACCTGGTAAGTCCAGTGTTCACTCTCCTTGTAGGTTTGATTTTGGTCTCCACCCATTGAGGGAAGCTTAGCTGCAGAGGTTGTTCAGCGCAGCGAGCGTGAGTTTCGGTTTTGGCAGATTTGCAGCATTGGGCATTCAATAGCTAACTTTAATGGTTTTTTACAAGATTAATAACGTAAAATAATAAACTTGATAGTGTCCAGGGTGCTGAGCTGTCACACAAAAACTCATTAGCCAATGGGGACACAACCCTGAAAAAACCCTGCCCACACGAGAAGTTTGTTTGTGTCTGGACTGCAAACATAAAGTCAGGCAGCGCAGACGAGAAAGCTGGCAGCGTAACGGCAAAGCCAACAGTGAGGGCAGAAGTCTGATGAGTGGGAAAGAAGCAGAGGGAGCTGTGAACAAAAGCACATTATCAAAAAAGCAAGAGACCAATAGTTTACACAATAAGTAAGATAGAAGTTATGTTTTACTTTTGAGATGAAGCCTGAAGCTTGATTTCCACCTCCATGCCTCACGCACACATTACAAAAAAAATACAAAAGTAAATTTTATAAGTTAACAACACTAATTTGAACAAAATGAGCATACTCATTTCACAAAAGCACAAGGTAGGTAAACAGAGCATACCGGGCTGAAGAATGGTGTTTGTGCAACATGGTTTATTGGCCAACAGAACCATCACTCTGTGGTCTTTTTGAAATCCTTTCTCTCTCTAACAAATAATGTTTAGACACTGTACACTGTAGTAGTAATTTCCTCTACATCATTTAATATTAACAGGGCTTTTGGCTGCACCTTTGGTGTCTCCTTCTTGAATTGCTCTTAAGATATTTCTTTATTATTTATTGCCCACCCCCCCAACAGTGAAATGGAATGTCCGCTCTTGAGTGAGGTGTACAGGGAAAACCCGACACAGAGAATTAAAAGTATTGTTTTACGTAAATAAATGTATCTATTGTCAAACCTCCCATCTGAATTGCAAAAGTTGCCTTTTTGTATGCTGCTCAAAATGTTGTTGGTGTGCCTGTTGGGGTGAAGGTCTATTCATAGCTTCATCTTTGTAAGAGCGTAGCTGAGATACAACTTGAGTGAAGTGTGACACTATTAACACCATCTTTACAAGAGGAGGAAGAGCAGTGTGTATATATAGAGACACTAAGCAATGTTACCTTGAGAAAACAAACAATAGAGTGAAAGGCAGACAGCAGCAAGCAAAAAAGCTTTAAAATAAGTATAAAAAAGTTTTTTATACACAAAATTTCATTCCAGGTCGAAGCACAGTGTGCTGCACTTAACGTGCGCTACCATGCAACTTGTATATAGTGTAAAGATAAAACACTGGACATAAGTAAACATCATGAAAACAGACACTTAAATAATACAGTTGAAACCAGTGAGAACTCCTTTTTCCATTTAAAACTCCAACCTACATCCAGACCACCCTCCAGCCTTACACCCCCGCCCACCAACTACGGTCTGCCTCTGAGAACCGCCTGGCGGTTCACTCTCTCATAGACACCCGCTCATACTCAAGACTTTTCTCCTGTCTGGCCCCTATAAAGTATAGCATATTGCACAATACTATAGTGGAATGGTATTTCTAGTTTGAATGTATTGTATTTAATAATGTACAAAGATCATCTGTTCTTAGATTTAATACTCTTTTTGATTCTGCCATTGGCAGCGATGTACTTACTTATATCACTTATGATTCATCTCCAGCCCTTACAAGTCTGATGAGACATCTTGTTGTTTTCAATCATGGTTCTATGCATTTTATGTAAAGCTCTTATTTGGAAGTCGTTTTGGATAAAAGGGTCTGCTAAATGCCTAAATGTAATGTAAGCTAGCAATTCAAACATATCTTATCCATATTTTTGGCTTTAAGTAAACTCTGTGGGACCAAAGCCACTGTTGCTGTTTCAGTGTTGGCATATAAAGTGAGTCATGTGTCTAAAAGAGGTTGAAATGCTAAAAACAGTTGTCTATATTGCATTGTTTACTTTACACTTCATTGTTTATTTGAAGATGTAAAAGTGTTGATCTGTGTCCTACATATTGGTCTTAACCATTAACCATATAACTCCTTTTTCCGCCCTCATGCCTGCGGATTTGTAGGTATTGTCCTCATTAGAGTAAAGTTCTTGCTGAGGAAACAATGCTATCACCCTTGTGATTATTTCTTCCCATTTTTCAGGGGTGTATCATTTATAATATATTTACAATACACAAAAGACTCTATGCTAAGGAGCCCAGGCACAGCCTTGAATGGCATTGTACAGTGTGTGCCATCAGGTCAACAGGAAATATGCTGCGTTTTGTGAAGTAAAGGACAAGTGCTTATTGTTTAAAAACAGGACAGTGGTGATGTTCTTTTACTACTAACAAAGTTATGGTCTTAAGAGGAGATTTCTTTTCTTTTACAAGGTCAGTTGGTAAAAATAATTTAGGGGTGTTGAAACATTTACCGTCAACATGTTTATCCTCCAGTAAACTGAAAGGGAGATCCTTCAACTCAAAAGTGAAGAAAATTAAAAGGATATCTGGGCAAAGCAGAAATTGCAAAAAGTAGCAAGAGGGTTTATGAAATAAGTTAAGTGTTATCAAAACCAGTATGATTCACATGGGCAAGAGGCTCCTATTTGAACTGATAATAGTCTCATCCATTATCCTGTGTGATTTTCTTCCTCTCGTTCATCCTTCAATAACTTTAAAAATTCAATATCAGGTTTGTAAGAACCAAACACTTAGGGCATTTTTACACCTATAGTTCATTTGCTCTGGTCTGAGTCAGTTGATGAGTTTGTAAACTTGGAGATTTTTAGCTTTGGTTTGGTTTCTTTTCACAAAGAGGTTCGAAGCAAACCAAAATGCATCGCTACAAACCATGTGAGAATGGTCACTCCGCTCACTGATGTTGGTTTATAGTCAGCCAGTAAAACCAAAGAAGAAGAAAGTAAATACAGGAATAAGATCTTGTGTTCTGGACTAGTGCATATTTGTGACTAGTACAGGTGAGGTGTGAAAACGCACTTAGATACAGAAGAACTTAAATCTCTACTCTTTACTAATACGAGTAGATTGTTCTTCAGATTGGAGAAAGTGCAATCAAAATCTGGATTGCGAAGTTTCTGGAATTATCAATTTTTTTTTACCTTCCATACTAAGTGTCTTTCAATAGGATGTGATGTTTCTGGTTGGTCAATAATCAGTCACTCAAATGTGGAAATTGCTATGATGTTAAGGCATGGGTCGTGCGTCATTATGCTGCTGCTGAGAAGAACGCATGTGTACCAGCCACTCCCGGTATCAATGCTCTCTCACAAAAGCAACCCTGGTTATGTGAGTCTTTGAATGACCACCAGTGCATTATATTCTTTTCTGATTAAACTGAACACACAGTAAAATAAACACATGTAAGTTATGCATTGATTTTTAAATTTACACAATTTCCTTCAACACCATGTATGATTATGACACCAACGTAGCGCAATTAAAAATTATGATTTATGTTTGAATTAACTCTGTGCTACATGTAGCATTTCAAACTTTTTTTCCTGCCAAATATGATTACAGCACATCAGGACAGGGCTGAAACAGAGCTGAGAGGGATCAGTGGAAATGAAGGAGTCCAGTGTTGCACAAGAAGGGGTATTTCAGAAGAATGTGTTGGTTTGATAACCAAAGTTATTTATATTTTTTCAAGCAAGTGACATGCATTAAAAGGTCAGAGCCATAGAAGTGTTTGTGTGAGACAACAAAATGAATTTAGTTTGAATTTCTGTGACAAACAACAGCACATGAAGCTGAATCCCAGAGGGCAAACAGAGGCAATCTTTGTAAGTACAAGCTTGTGACACCAAATTATGACATGTTGTTCTAGTTGCAGGATGATAGTGTCAGGCTAGCATTTTTTTATTTTGTTAATATTGATGTGACATCCATAATCTTGGTATTATTTCATCAGCTGTCACTGGCAGGTAGACTATAAATGGCAGCCTGCAGGAGAGGTACATTTGCTACTGGGGCTACAAGTTAGACTGAGAACAACTCTGAAGGTTGTGAGTCTAATGTATTATTTAGTTATGTTTTTCAAAGACACTGTATATTCCTCTCAAACCATGTATGAAGATTGTGTTTAGTGTGGATGTAAGTGTGTGCTTTCAACCAGGTAGGTGTAATTTAAAAGAGCAACATGCTTTCCATCTTCAGAGAGAGGCCATGTCGTTATCTACGACTAAGAGCTTGCAGCCACACTAGCAGCTGTGTCAGGCTATATTTTGGCACAGTGGTGATTTGAGCTAGTTAGCATGGTAACATTTTCTAATAAGCACTAAACACAAAGTACAGGCAAAGCCGATGGGAATGTATTTAGTTTTGCAGGTATTTAGTCAACCAACCACAGCACTGGACAATTAAAAATGTGATCTGATGATGGCGCTAGATGAAAAGGTATCATCAAAGTCACTAGGCTTCATCATCTGAGGTCCATGAGTGTATGTACAAAATTTCATGTCAATCCATTCAATAGTATAGATAAAATAGATATTTCAGTCTGGACCAAAGTGGTGGACCAATTGAAATTGCCATCTCCAGAGCAATCCAGATAGCATGGCTAAAAAAGGTTTTATCTTATGTTCAGTGGCCATTTTTGCACTGACTCAACATGTCAGGATCAACTCAACATTGTGAGATTTGCTCAGTCTCAGCTGTACTTTATGGATTGTACTCAAACGCTCAGCTGAATGCTAATATTACAGCCCTGTTTCTGTCCCATATCAGTACTCTAACATGTTAATGGTACAGAGTCTTGTTGTTTCACATTGGAAGCACATTGTATTTACTCCTGAGGCTGTTGATGCTGTTTAAAGTTTTATGAGAAAATATGAATAACATTTTTTTTTAATACAGATTAGAATAAGATGTGTACATTATCCCTCTGTGAAGGGACATAATTATCTTGGGTTACATTCCCTAGGTAAACTACAGTAAAAAGAGGTATGTGTGGAGTGTGAAAAAAACACACTGAGAAAGCTTTGACCACTACAGTGAGACTGGTTGTTATAACCCCAAGTTGGTCTAGGGGAGTAACAAACATAGATGAAGGGGAATCAATTTGTTCAGTACATTATATTTATTGCCAGATATAGAAACGTCAAACCAATTCAGCACATATTAACCAATTTAATCAGTTACACCTTTACATATACACTGATTAATTTGACATTTAGTTAACAGTTTTTCTACTCTAAGTTAGGATGTTAACATGTTCACAAACTGTTGGACAGAGAGAGACCATCTGACATTACAACTACTTGCCAAAATAAACATTTTTGTTTATATAAACTCCAAAGGATAATCTGAAACATTATATTCAGTAGTGAGTCTGTCCACTCTAGACAGACTGTTGTCAGTGTGAGGATCTTTCTTACATTCTTACAACGTAATTCATTTTAAAAGCATATGACCTATATTTTGTGTGTTTTTATAGCCTGAAGCCACCTATCCTGCCCGGCAGCTTAATAAGTAGCTGGCTTCCCTGATTACCTGATGGCTTGCAGGTGTGACACATTCCACGTGCCCAGAGGCTGCAGTACCTGTACTGGGTCAAACACTCCCTCTATCACCTCCCCCAGCCTAAGCTTGGGGACCACCTCCTGAGCTGGATTGGCTTGACTGTTTACCCTGGTTTGCCACAATACACGCACATAATAACTTGTATGCACAAGATTTTAAAAAACAAACACTCTTTTGGGCGCTTTATAAAGGTCAGACTCGATCAGTGATGTACTGATCATGTGGCAAAACTTAACCCTTGTGCTACCCTGTGGAGAAGACACTGGGTCAAGACAATGGGCCACTGGGTCAATATGACCCGGCAAGGTAGCACAAGGGTTAATCATGCCAAAAAGCACATTAGAAGGCTTTATGTCTTGTTTTTGACCATACGCCTACTAGCTTCACTTCGCTGTAGCTTCACTCAACAAGAACACAAGGAAATACCTCTGATGAATGTCCAAGTGAACCAAAGATTGGTGATAATGCACAGATGGAGAGACATATACATTAGATAGAGTACTAACAGGCTTTCAGTGACTCTCCTCATTCAGTTCATGCAGTCTCTCTCTTCACTCAATAGCTTTACATATTGGAGGAGTCCCTCTCGGGCTAAAAAACATAGGACTACCTCTTTTCTGTGCTCTCAGACTTCCTCTCTTAACAGCTGGCTCTTTGGATAAGAGCCGTCAAGCTGGAGAGAGCTGCACTATGTTTCCTCCTGGCAGTGATGAAGCTGCTCTCTAGAATGCTTTTCCCCGGTGCAGAATGCGTCTCGCTGTGTTTGGCAACCCAGAGGACGGGCATCACATCTGGTCCTCCGCTCTGCAGCGGCAGACAGCGAGAAGTAAATTCTCCTAATGACGACCGGCTGGCCAACGACCCAATCCGCCGGGGCCTGGGTGGAAAGCTGGCCTCCTGCTCTAGTGGAGAGGGAAATCTAAAGATGGGGACCTTTCATGATTTGTGAAACTGTGAACACATTTTAGGGGTTTTTACTCAGTGCCTGAATGGGAATGAGGAAGGCTGGAAACAGAGCATGTTGCTTTGTGTTTCACTGCCTTGTTTGACATTTCACTCTACTGGTTGTTTTCTCCAAGGTCACAGTGCGGTCTGAAAGCTGTTGTGTGCAGATGGATGGTCAGCCAGATAGATGATACATGAATTCCATTAATGATTGATACGCAAGACAATAGGGATTTAACTCACAGCCAAGTTCCTACAGATATTTGCAGTTTTTAAGTGGAACTGAAATTAAGGGATTTTTGTCAAACAATCAGTATATACTGTATTTATTAATTTGTTTTTACTTGTGTATTGTTCTAAATTATAATTACCCAAAGTGGAAGGAAAAAGCTAATAACATGAATCAAAAGTAACATCTAGTGGGAATCAGTGCTAATGTTAGCAAGCTAGGCTAATTGGCTTAGCTTGCTAACATGCTGGCTAGCTGGTGGAAAACAAACTTGACAGATTGATGGGTCCTCCTTAATGTTAAATGATTTGAGAACTCCCTTCAGTACTCCAAATGTTACTCTGTCATGATTTGGGCTTCCCCGGTAGCTCATCTGTTGGAGTGCCTTCTATTAAAGTTGAGTCCTTACTGTAGTGACTCAGGTTCAATTCCAACCTGGCCCTTTGCTGCATCCCCACTCTCTCTCTTCTGCCTTTCCTGTCTCTCTTCAGCTGTCATTATCAAATAAAGGCCAAAGTGCCCCAAACGTATTTCAAAAATAGTTTAATGTTTAAGGTTTAATGAATAACAAAAAGTAATATTTAATGAGAATATGTCGTAATGTTAGGCTAAGAACTTTCTCTTTCCATACGGAGGATTGTTAGCTTTGCTTGCACTTTCCTAGTAAACTTGCAGCACAGTGATTATTATAGTGGGACCGACAGCTTTAATTGCTAACGATACATAACCATGTGCTTGTTGAGAAAGGGCAAAAAAGAAACCCTCTTGTATGAATGTTAGATTATAGAGGGCTTTGACATACTCCAGGTAGAAGCGCACCACATAGATTAACAGGGTGTCTCCTTGCAAAGCCGGCAGTCAACACTTACCTGCAGGCCAGTAGCCCTTAGCTACTGTTTCCATTAACAGTTTTATCCTGTTTTAAAATTGGGAAAATATGCACAATAGCTGCAGTATCATTAAGTTTATACTTCCTACACAAAAAGTGAGAAGAATTGAAATTCAGTTCAACTTTAAAACCTTTCAAGAAATACTTTTCTGTAAAAATACCTGTTGATACAAAGGATGCAGGATGTTTTCCTGCAACAGCAACTTGATTGTGAAATAAAGATTAAAGCACTTGAGAATTAGCATGAGCAGCAGTATCCTCCATGGCTGAATAAACTAAGAGTTTCACTCCAGTCAGAGGAACTTTTAATTTCCTCAACAAAAAAAAGTAACATCAAAGACATTGCCTAAAAACATCCAAGCAAACAAATAAATCTGCTTCTTAGCAGTGTACTAACATTAAGACAGCAAATGTATATCAACCTTATTTCCCACAAACATCTCAGCTGGATATCACTGACAGTGTTGTAAAACTGGTGTAGTCTGAAGTCTGCAGTGATGAAATACAGAAGCACAATGTAGTCATTTGGACACAAATGTATTGTGAAAATGCTGCAGAGCTTGTTTAGAGAACTGTGATGGGCATTTCACAGCAGGTTCAAACGAGTCTGGACAGATGTTAGGCAAAAGAAAATTATAGTTTTATCTTAAATGTCTGTCTCTGGTTAAACCCTGATGATGTAGAGAGAGAAAGATAGTTTTGAAATGAGTGATAGAATGATGAACTATTAAACTTTGAAAGTAACACATTCATATTGCTACCCTTCCTAATATGTTTTTGTTTGTTTGTTTAGGGGGCTTTTGTGAGATTGTCACAAATGCATTAAAACTGAAACTATTGGTCGATTCATTAATTGGTCAGTCAACAGAAATGAAATGGGCAATTAGTTTAACAATCAATTAATTATTTAAGCAATTTTTTAAGATATAATAATGGACATTTTCATTATCCATTTATCCAAAGATTATTTCCTCGATTATTCGCGTGGTGCAGATTGTGAAACGTGTCCTACAAAAGTTGCCAGAGCCGAGGGTGACCTTTAAAATGTCTTGTTTTATCCGACTAAATATTTTCAGTTTATTATGAGTATGAAAACCAGAAAATATTCGCACTTGTTTTTCCTTCTTGGGTCGACCTTCAGGAGCTCTCCCTTTGCTGCCTTTTCGCAGAACACTGAACAGCAAAAGCACAGACACGGTGCATGCTAAGCGGAGGTGGTGGCTCCTGTCATGGTCGACCTGGGCGCTATCAGGACGGGATCACTCGGCTGTGTCTGGATGACAGGACTGTGCCTGTGTCTCCGTCACTGCTGAGTGTCCACGGGCGTCCTTTGGCCTCGGTGGCATGACAGCCAGCTCAGCATGACAGTAGGACAACTAAAGGGGACGAGGCATCTACTGTCAGCATCTTTAACCACATCCTGGGCTGCTTCCATCACCATCTGTCTGAGGCATCGCAAAAGAAAAGCTCAGCTCCAAATATTTAAAAACAATTAAAAAAAGAATCATATCATTCAGCATGTCCATTCAGCATTATCCAGTGAGTTAAAATGTGAAATGACCTTTAAATAGTTCTGTTCTTTACTTGAGTGAAGTCCATAACCTCAAACTCGCTGAAGGACTGCTAAACACTGGCTTAATATGGGAAAACTCTAAAACTCAAACATCAAAACTGAGAGCCACAATTGTGTCTATTGAATGGTGCTGTCTTGACATCTTTGAGGGAAGTAAATGTTTTTTAGTTTTTTTGCTTGATAACTTAAACAATTACTTACCAATACTTTCATTAATTAGTTGCAGGTTTTTAAAAGTGAGGGTTGGCTGCTTTTTTAGGCCATGCTTGCAGAGTAGCTCCAGACGGTAATGTCTGTTTGTTCATCGGTCTACCTCTTTGGCCTGGTCTGAAATTTTGTTTGTAGTTACAGGATCAACTTTGTTGGAGGATCAACTTTTATCGTATCCTATGAAATTGCTGCTCTTATGGATTTATACAAAACCTGGTACAGACTTCATGGTTCCCAGAGATTCCTACTGACTAATTCTCAACTTTTCCTCTAGCGTCAGTATGAGATTGATTGTGGTTTCAAGGGAAATGTCTCAACAACATGACATTTTACACACATTCACACTACCTACTAGCCTCGACTGTTGTTTGTTTTTAGTGCTAATTAGAAAATGTTTGCATGCTAACACACTGAGTACAGCCTCACAGAGCCAGTAGTGTGGCTGTAAACACTTGTTCTTTAAATTCAATATCTTTGGCTTTTGGACTGTTGGTCAGATGAAATAAGCAATGTGAAGGATTCACCTTGGGTGTGATATTTTTCCACTCTTTTTTGACATTTTTTCAGAGCCAAATTTGCATATTAGTCCCACAGAACACCAACATTTAGACACTTATCAATTATCAACACTTTAGAAAATGTATCCAAAGTACATGTTTAATAAAGTTTAAATTTAGAAACCCTTTTCACATTCAAGAGTAGGCTTAAGACTTTCCTCTGAGATAAAGTTTATAGTAGGGCTGACTCAGGTGAACCCTGAGCCACCCCTTAGTTATGCTGTTGGAGGCCTAGACTGCTGGGAGACTTCCCATGATGCACTGAGCTCCTCTCTTTCCTCTCCCTCTCCATTTGTACACACTCATATCCCATTAATGCTTGTTACTAATTCAACTTCTTCCCCTAGTTTTGTGCTTCTCTCGTCCCCCTCTCTCTCTCCTAAAGATTTCTGCAGGTATTTCAGAGTCTGGATCTGTGGTTGCTCCTGCTGCCCCCGTGTTCCTGCTCAACTGCCGTTGCTGCTATTATTGTTACTATTGTACTACTGTATGTTCTCCCTCCTTCCACCTGCTCCTCTCTCTCCTGCCTGCCCCTCCCTTCAACCCAACTGGTCGAGGCAGATGAGCACCTACCTAGAGCCTGGTTCTGCTCGAGGTTTCTACCTGGTAAAAGGGAGTTTTTCCTTGCCATTGTCGCCTAGTGCTGCTCATGGTGAGAACGTTGGGTCTTTGTATGTGTGGGAGTTGGTCTCGACCTGCTCCATGCGATAGAGTGCCCTGAGATAACTGCGTTATGATATGGCGCTATATACATTTAAATTGAATTTAATTAATTAATTTAAACATTTTGCTTACAGTGCTACTGTGACAAGTCTGTTTTGCAGCGGCTTCTTTCCCCAAGAGAATAATCAATTTCTAACTGCCGCTGTCCACCGCCACACAGAAGTATGCTGATTATGTTGGAGGCAGAAAGAGAGCAGGCAGGAGAATGCAGGATGAGGACCTACAACTGGTACAAGGTGCAGCACCAGCAGTGGCCTCAATCAGTCATCAGGTGCCTCAGCATGGATGGAGCAGAGAGGTTGTACTGTTGGCAGGTCCCTGCAACATGATTAAAGGAGCCAGTGGCATGATTACGCTACTCGCCTTAAGAATGGAATAATAGAGAGAGGCAGGGTCTGGTGCTAAAATCTCCTGATGGAGGTGAGACACGAGTGTGTGGTGGGGAGGAGTCCGAAGCCCTCCCATGTGACCGGGGTGAGATAAAGGACTGACAATAGATAATTAAGGAACTGCCAGGACCGCTTTTATATTCACATGGCTGTTTTATTAAAGGGGATTCAGTGAGGAAGAATATTAATATAAACTACCAGCCTGGGTGACTCAGAGATGAATATAAATTGGGACTGGTGGGGGGAGGAATGCATTAGGGAGCATTTATCAGGAGCGCAGGGGGGCATGGTGATCATGTGAATGGACTGCACACTTTTGCACTGAAGCTTTCGGCTCTGTTGATCTGAATAACCAAACGCACGTCATCAGCAATAAAAGTACTTTCAAAAGCTTCCTTGTACCCACATTTATACTGCTGTGTAAAAGTGTGTACATGCAGTTTATGATGCTACACTGCTGTCCATTTTATGCTTATTTTTCTCCTTGGTCTTCTATGTTTTAGAGGGAAATCTTTTTTCTCCATTTTCTGACAGCTGTAGTTACAATTTTCTTTGCAGATTAACATTTTATGATCATTTTATACAATCTGACCCATTTTTAAAAAGCAGTTTAAATTAGCTGTTAATGCAAAATAAGATAACTCTCGAAAAGGGTCTGTTCTGTATCAAGTACCTTTACTTTTGATACTTTACTTTCTTATTTTTTATTTGTACCTTTTACTGTTTAATAAAAAATTTGAATAGAGGACTAATGGTACTGTGCGATTACTGTGTACATTGTTATGTTTATTGTGGAGATTTGCTGGGTATATGATGAACACACACACACACACACACACACACACACACACACACACAATAAATATATATATTCAATTCAATTCAATTCAATTCAATTTTATTTATATAGCGCCATATCATAACAAAGTTATCTCAGGGCACTCAATCACATGGAGCCGGTTGAGACCAACTTCCACACACATAAAGACCCAACGTTCCCACCATGAGCAAGCACTAGGCGACAATGGCAAGGAAAAACTCCCTTTTAACAGGTAGAAACCTCGAGCAGAACCAGGCTCTAGGTGGGCGGTCATCTGCCTCGAACCGGTTGGGTTGAAAGAAAAAGGGGGGGGGCAGGAGGAAGGAGAACATACAGTAGTGCAGTATAACAGTAATAGCAACATTGGCGGTTGAGCAGGAACACGTGGGCAGCAGGAGCAACCACAGATCCAGACTCTACAGCGCCGGAGGAAGAAATACCTGCAGAAATCTTTAGGAGAGAGAGAGGGGGACGAGAGAAGCACACAGCTAGGGGAAGAAGGTGAATTAGTGACAAGCATTAATAGGTGTATGAGTGTGTGTTAAGGTGTATGAGTGTGTAAAAATGGAGAGGGAGAGGAGCCCAGTGCATCCTACGAGTCTCCCGGCAGTCTAGGCCTATAGCAGCATAACTAAGGGGTGCCTCAGGGGTCACCTGAGTCAGCCCTACTATAAGCTTTATCAAAGAGGAAAGTCTTAAGCCTACTCTT
>JAVQJL010073560.1:0-20869 GCA_036024295.1 Nannoperca obscura | reverse complement strand
GGCAACGTTAACTGCAGGACAGTGCTGCGAGTTGTTGCTGCAGTAACTTTACACTGGAGGATTTGCTATCAACTCCTAAAAGAGATGCAGAATATGTCTCGTTTTATCTACACGGTTTCCACAAACTAGTGTAAATGTAGCTGTAAGCATATATCTGTATCTGCCGCAGTTCGCTCTGGCTGAATCAAAAGAGACCTGTGACCCTGAATAAAAAGCAGATGCGGACCTTTGAGAAGAACCCCTGCAGTAACTCGCAACCCACCGATGTTCACCCCCGGACCAGCAGGGGTCGCTGGCGGCGAGGTCGTCCAGAATAACCGCACCTCACCCGGAAGAGGAGGACCGAGGGTAACGACGGTAGATAAATTGTTGTGTACTGTCCATTCAAGTCTTCAATTTCTTTAGTTATTTAGATAATCCAGCGAGCTACAAACCAGCTACCGTCCGACGTAGGTTTGCAGGAGGATTTCCCCTCGTCGTGCACACGTTAGAGATGTCAGTCGTGCCTCCCAGTCGCTCGTCCACCGGCTGGCCGCGCGGCAGTGCCGCTCAGTTTGGGAACAAATACATCAGCGGGCCTGCTAAACCGCTCACACTGGAGAGGACCATCAACCTGTGAGTTCAAGTGGGCAGACAATGCACACGCACCCGGTATCAGTGTAAAATGATCCGGTTAGTTAACGTGCTCTGACAGTAAAATCAATCCTATCCAACTACCTGAATTAGCTTTTGTTTTTGATGGCTGCAAAAATACCCTAGTTAGCTTAGCTTTCCACTGCAGCCATGAGATACTGATCACATCAACTGTAACATTGTGTTTGACAGAATACATCAGTGTCTATGATGTGGCCATACTTTGTACCTGGTTTGGAAAAAATATTAGTTAAGTAGGTGTTGGGAATTTGAGAAAAATATCATGTGGTATAACATTTGATTTTAATTATGGCTGCAAAAAACGATTATTTAAATGATTGATTAGAGTGGAAAAAATTAGTTGATTAGTCAAATAGTGAGGATTTGAACATTTTCTCTGTAATAAAAAATAATTATCCGTTTTTCTTTTGTGGCTGGACGAAATAGGCAATTGTGATTGGGACAAATAAAAACAATCAATAGATTGTTCAATAATGAAAATACATTTCTATTGCTGCCCTAGATTAACATTTTATAGTTTTTATTATTATACTGTATATCACAGCTTTACTTTTTGTAAAGCATGTAGGCATTTATATGTACGCTTATCACTTTTTACATGTGTATTTCCATGTCAGATACCCTCTTACCAACTACACATTCGGCACCAAGGAGCCTCTGTATGAGAAGGACAGCTCAGTGGCCGCACGCTTCCAGCGGATGCGGGAAGAGTTTGATAAGATGGGAATGCGGAGGACAGTGGAAGGTGTTCTCATTGTCCATGAACACAGGCTGCCTCATGTGTTACTTCTTCAGCTGGGCACTACTTTCTTCAAACTGTGAGTAGTTACTGTTCAGACGCTCCTGTATGAACCAGCCGTATGAACAGGCGTCTGACAGTTTGCGTCTCCCCTGCAGGCCCGGTGGAGAGTTGAGTCCGGGAGAAGATGAGGTGGAGGGTCTGAAACGCCTGATGACTGAGGTAGCTACATCACAGCACAGCACAGCTTAAGGTTCTTGTTTCTGTGGTGATTGTGGATTGGATAGGTATTAACTTTTGTTTGAATGTTAGATCCTCGGACGGCAGGACGGTGTGAAGCAGGACTGGGTGATTGATGACTGTATTGGCAACTGGTGGCGCCCCAACTTTGAGCCTCCACAGGTGAGTACGCAGACAATAGGGTGAATAAGATGTTTTCAGGAAATATAAACTAAACAACATTTTTAATAGTTATTTTGAACATTTTAATTGAGGGCTGTGTAGCATTAACACTTCAGTAATTCAATGTTTTTTCTAAAAGCAGCCTTTGGTCAGCACTTGTTGTCCCTACTTGTGCAAGTTAGTGGGGAGTCCATTGTTTTTCTTTAAGCTATAATGTCCAAAATGCATACTTTTTATGAATTCCAAATTAGATTTATATGTGATTTTGAGACTTACTTTCACTGCTGATCTAACAATATTACAAACATGAGGTGGATGTCAAATTTTAAAAGATATTGGAAAAGGGTGTTGTGTCTGAGTGGTGTTTTCTGTGTATGAAATGACCTGCTGCTTGTCAATGTGATCATTTTAACTTCAAGTTAATTTACAGTAAGAATCAGTGCAACACACCAGTTAGTGACTACAACAAATTGCCGAAGACTGCTTTTTTCTGCCTTATGAATCAAGAATGAAACATAAAAATGCACTGGGAAACCCAGGCTGAAGTCTCTGTAGTCAGTCAGTCATGAACATATAGGTGCAATTTATGTCTGTTCAAATGTGAACTGATCTGAAGTTGTTTGCCTTGCAGTATCCCTACATTCCAGCTCACATCACCAAACCCAAGGAGCATAAGAAGCTGTTTCTGGTTCAGTTGCAGGAAAAAGGTCAGTATGTCACAATGTAACTTGTGAAATTATTGTATTTTGGCATTAAAGCTTAATAGACAAATGGTAGATGGAGGTATCAAAAAAGGTTCCCTTGTATTATTGCTTCTTATTTTGAAACATGTGATTCCTGTTTCTACAGCGCTGTTTGCTGTCCCCAAGAACTATAAACTGGTGGCAGCACCGTTGTTTGAATTATATGACAACGCTCCTGGATATGGACCAATCATTTCCAGTCTGCCACAGCTATTGAGCAGGTATTGTGTATGTATTTTTTTTTACGTTCTTTATACTAGTGGCACAATTAAAAACTCAAATTTTTTAAATTTAAAAGATTACGTCTCTTTTTAATCATCTTTTCTTTCTTTTTTTTTACTTCATAGGTTCAACTTCATTTATAACTAACTCGAGTGAGCAGAAGTCCGTCTGGCTGTCTCTGTGAGTGCAGCCCTGAGTGAACATGAGAGAAAAAATACTTCTCATCTTTAGCCCAACTTACACAAAAGAAAAGCTTGTCATGTCATGTATATTGACAGTTCACAGGGGTGTTTATACTGTTAGAAGAAAATGAAAATGTCCTTCCTGGGGTGTTTTTTTTTTTTTTTTATCTTGAGAAACTGCTAGTTTTTGTAGTCTGTATTCCAGTGTGCTGAAAATCTGATTTTATGTCCTCTCAGAGGAGGCCAATGTTTGATTAAACAAACTACATCATTGAGTTTCCTGTTGTTTTAACCTGTAACAATGCTGTTTGTTTTTCTTTTTAATAAAGCAGTCTTTTGAGTATGTTTTTATAAAGTCTGAAGAGCAAGTGAATGGCTGACTAATACTTCTAATACCAATACTACTCAAATTGTCAGGACAACTGTTTGTTTACTCGCTGCTTATCTCAGCGTTGTAAATCTGTTGCTGATATTTTGTTCTACACATGAGGTTTAAACATGTTTTGTCACTACTTTTTTCACAGAAAATTTTTAGAGTATGTTGCTGTCAGTCCTACAAACTTATTCCAAAAATATTCAACAAAAAGAAAACAAGGTGGTCTAATGTCCAGAGTATATGCGTAAAGTTGACGAAAACCTAATAACCTAAATATTCAGAATTGTTGCTGGAGCTCATGAGGCTGAAATGTTAATATGCTCATAGATCAGCCAGATTAATTTTAAACTTTGCTCTCAAATTGTGTGTGTGTGTACACACTTTATAGGCAGCTGAGTTCTGCCCCAATAAGCTGCATCAGTCACATGGCTGTCTAGATTAAGTTAGATATGTTCTGTGTTGTATACTAAGTACATTCACATTGGTCAAATGATACTAGCAGTGTTTATATTATTTCACTCATATTATTTTTTTTATTATTATTTCACTCATATTTCTAGTATTGTGTGTGTGTATATATCCCATGTGACCTTGAGGCAGAAGCATTTCTGTGGTCCTTAAAGCGCAAGGGTCATATTTTATATTTAGGTTAATAAAATTCACTGTCTGAACGTACACACTGCACACAGCACACACTGGGCAACATTATTATACTGATTACATTGTTATTCAAATCAGATGACAACAAATCCTCATATCAATGCCTTAATACAGAACACAGAACCACATACTATGCACACATTAACACACGCTTGTCAGCAATTTTCTAAAACGTATTTATTGTTTTGAACTTAATTTATAATTCTGTAAGGCTGTAAGTCTCACAGCAAGGAGAATAACTGAACTGACCACAAGAGAACATAAAAAGATAAACGATGCAGTGCAACACAGGTTAAATTATATCATACCTCTAGAGATTCAAGAAAAATCTACATTTCTTTTTTAAATACAGCCAATACAATATGTTTTTTGTAAGTTTTTCGGTGCTGCCTGAGAGTCTGAACTCAGGGCAAAAATGGAAAAGTCCATAACGTCATTTATCCGCGACGCACGGGTCATTTCGCACCGACACGTTCCTAACGTGAATGTTGTCAAAGCTCTTCGTAAACTGCGTGTTTGCCTGGTTTTCACACCGCGCAGTTTGCACAATGGCCTCTAAACGGAGACCGGGCGAGAGTGAGAAAACAGAAAAGAAGAAAAAGAAGAAGAACTGCGAAGAAACCGCCGAACTTTGTTCAGTTGTAGAAGACGAGCAGGTGAAGAGAGGCGTGAAGGAGGCGTGGAGCCAGAGGACTCACTACAGCCAGGGTCAGTGAAGCAAGACAACTAATCTGATTTACACCTGACAGTCAGTCAGAGATGGAGAGCACATCTCCTACAGGCCTGTCAGGTTATCGGCTATGAGCCAGTTAGCCACAGTGTTTGTGTAACTTTGAGCCCTGGTTTGTCTCTGGGCATGTTGCTCTGGATAAAATCCTCTCTTATGTACTTTTACATCACAATGTTGATACATATTATGATGTAGTGATTTTTCTGAAGAATCAATTTATGGAGAAGAAGCTGTTCATGGATAACATAACCATAATCTTCTGGTTTTAGCCATTATTGCTATAAAACAGTCCTCTTCATTGATTTGCAGCATTCTGACAATTATCTAATAAATCCAGAGATATTTAAGGTCTACAGTTGTACAAACAGAATGGTAGACAAATTATATTTTCAAATTATGATATCAAATTTGACAAATCTCACTCCTAGTATGTTGAAAGATCGTATCTGAGTTGAGGATAATTTTTCTCTCTCACCCCTCTTCAATGAAAAATGTGTGTTGTTTTTTTAGTTTAGGTTTTGTGGCTCTAGCTGCCCTGAGACCTTTCCAGAGCATTTTTAAAAGCATAAATGAGTTATTTGTCAACATCTCATGCAACAACATGATCTTTTGTTGTTTATGTGCAGGTGATCTGGAGCTGGACTGCCACCCTTTCCCTCACTGCACCATCAGGAACTTCCTCAGCAGCGAGACCTTCGTAGAGAACCTGCAGAGAGAGCTGCTGGGGCTCAACTTCTACGAGAAGTCCAACGATCTGTACAAATTTAAACAGGTGTCTATCAACCTGATCGTCCCACTATTCACACGATTATTCCACTGGGTTTGTGTTGTTGTCTTCACTTTGTTGTTGTTCCCATACAGTCAGATGACTTGAAGAAGAGGACAGAGCCACATATCGCAGGACTGAGGTAAAAAAAACCAGCTTGTGTTTGTGTACTGTATAAAACAGACCTAACGTATGTTGGTATGAGGCTTTTTTTGCAGCAGCAGAGTTATTGAGTAAAATAGGACGGATGTAGAGAAAGGTGATGTGTAGATAATGGTTGGCGTTCTGACAGTTTGAGCTACTCTCTCAACGTGAGCCACAAGTGGAAGAAAAGTGCTTTGAAGTGAGACAGCTCATTCTGTCAGGTGGGAAATACGCTGAAGATGCTGCTTTTATGCACATTTATACTACATTACACTACATCATACATTATACTGAATACATTTTCCCACACAGTTTTACACACTCATCAGGAGCAAGTTGGTATCTTATTGTTTTGCTCAAGAGTCGGTATTGAGCCACCAATCCAACAGTTAATGGCCAGTTAATCTCTACAGCTGTCCCTGATAGATGATTCCTACCAGACAGAAAAACCTACTGGTTGTAATCAATATTTCCTACCTGACAGAATGACCTGCCTTTCTCTAAAGTAAGGTTAAGTTATTAGTTGGTCATTCTGATTTTGATTTTGTTGCTCTTTTTTGAAAATGAAATGCACCACTAGTCTGATTTGATAGATACCGTATGTCCTACCTCACAATGTGCACTGCCTCACTTTAAACCACTTTTATTTAACTGGTTTCTCATCCTGAGAGAACATGTTGTCAGGACAACTATCTCATCGTGTAAATCCAGTGTTGATATTTTGTGCTACACGTGAGGTCTAAACTTACTTTGAGCCTCTAAAATCTTTTGCTTTTAAAAACGTATAGAGAGCAAGTTGCTGTGTTCCCAAACTATTTAACAAAGAGACACTTGACACAGATTGTTTATCAGAGCTCTCTTGAGGGAATTACATTTCATATCTAGAAATCGACAGGGCAAAATCAGTATAGGTCATCAGTGCCTGCATTGTTAAGTAGGTAAAAATAAGTAGTTTCATGTCAGCAGCAAAGGAAGTTTTACAAGTAGTGGTGAGACATTTTGGGGTTTATTTATCAGCTCCACCAGGTGGAGCCAGAGATTACATCTGACTCCTAATTTGTATGTTTCCTTCATTTCCCAGCTGTTGATGCAGAAAGGTAGCATTAACATTTTGCATGTTAGGACTGAACATTACATTTAATGGAAAATGGATTCAGCTGCAATTAATCACCTGTGAGCACAAGGTGATCTTTGTTAAAGCGGAAAGACTGTTTCTTATTCAGGCTGGTTACAGTGCTGAACTTTGCAGTGAGCACAGGGCCAGCACACTGTAAGTTATTACAGCAATATAAATGTTGGGGCTTTCAAATAAATGACTAGAAACAAGGCTGTTATTGTAGAATTATGGAGCTGCAGTAAGAGCTGCCAAACCTGACGAGAGGTTCAGTGTTTGAACCAAGTCCAAGAAAAATTAAGTTCTCAACGTATTAATCAAGACCACTGTGACCTGGGTGTCGAGTCTGAAACCTTACTAACACCTTTGAGACTCCTACATCACCCAGATGGCAAAATAATGTACAAACATTTCCTTTATTTAAAAATAATATGCAGTTTTTTTCATTACCATTATGACAAGCTGTATTTACAGTCGGGCAACATCTAATTTATTCTAAGTACTTATATGTGATTATACGGCGCTACAACTACTGAAGAATTACAGCGCTGGAGAATAAATACCATAATTAGATACGCAACAACGGCCTCCTCTTGTGATCATTTATTATTTACGTCCCAACAAAATGTCATGGTAGGATTGAGCAGTCGATCAATCTGTCTATGTGGCGAGGCTTAGACAAGGTTAAAGGTTCAGCTTTATAGTGATTGTCATTACAGTACAAGATTGCACAATAAAATCCAGATCACATTTTTCTGTGTTTTCAGGGCAGCACTGTTTGGGCGTTTCCGTTCCTGGCTCGGGGGAGTGTTGGGGGTTGAACTGGAGCCCACAGTGGATATTTCTTGTGCAAGATATGAATATACAGGTGAATTTAGTTAAAAAATGTATTTTTAGGCTCTCTTGGTGAGATCTTTGATGGCTAATCTCATATATATATCCGATCTCTACGTATATGTGTATATATATGTATGTGTATATCAGATTATTATTATTTCCCCCCTTTTTTTTTAGATGTTCTTTTGTGTCATGATGATGAATTGGAGGGGAGGCGCGTTGCTTTTATCCTGTATCTTGTGCCGCCGTGGCAGAGCAGCGATGGAGGAACCCTCGATCTTTACACAACAGACAGTAAGTATCCCACTGTGTGTGTGTGTGTGCGCGTGCGCGTGTTTCTGTTCTTTTAGACGAGTAGTCTTGTATAATCTTCATCTTTGTCATCAGGTAATTTCCAACCACAGAGCATCGTGAAGTCGCTCGTACCCTCTTTCAACACGCTCGTCCTCTTTGAAGTTTCTCCCGTCTCCTTTCACCAAGTAAGAATAAGCGTTCCTGCCTTTTCTTCACTCTTGAACCTGTGATTTCAGATCAGTAACGTGTTGTTTGTCCAGGTGTCAGAGGTTTTGACAGAGGACAAGTGTCGTCTGTCTCTGAGTGGCTGGTTTCACGGACAGTCTTTGGAGCGTCCTCCTCGGCACATAGAGGCCCCTGTTCCACGGAGCCCACACTTACCGAGAGATGTGAGTTTTGTCAAACATGCACAAAGAATGGTACAGTTTTATTTTACCTTTTTAGGTATAGTTTGAAATTTGAGGAAATACACTAATTTGCCGAGAGTTAAATAAGAAGATTGATACCACTCTCATAACTGTCGTTAAACATGAAGCTACAGCCAGCAGCCGGTTAGTGTAGCTTAGCACAAAGACTGGAAACAGGGGGAAACGGCTAGCCTGGCTCTGATCTAAGGCAACAAAATCCACCTTCCAGCACCTCTAAATATCACGAATAAACATGTCATATCTCATTTGTTTAATCTACAAAAAGTAAAAAATGACATGGTTTAATTTTCCGGGGGGGTTATGTGTTGGACTATTTCTTGGCCGGGTGCAGTGAGTCCCTGAACAGGAACTGAACTAAGTGTGGTATCAATTTTCTCATCTACCTCTCGGCAAGAAAGTAAATAAGTATATCCCCCAAAAGGTAAAACTTCTTCTTTAATGGACAGTCTAAGTTCTGCATGTGTTTGTTCATCACAGGAAACGTTGCTGCTGGAGTGGGTCAATCCAGTCTACCTGGACATATCTTATCAAGAGCAGATTCAGGAGGAGTTTGAGGACAGCTCTGAAATTCAGCTCAAAGATTTTCTCAAGGTAACTTCTTACTCGTTTTTTTTTTCTGCTTTGCACGTGTCTATTTGTTCCTTTTGGTTAATTGTGTGTCTGTCCTACAGGAGGAGAAGTTCAGGGAGGTGAGTGAAGCACTGCGACTCGCTCAGATTCAGTGGCTGAAGAGAGGTCCACCCAATAAGAGGTGGGGCATATTTCACAGATAATTGTTTTTATGTTAGGTGTTGAGAAACATATGTTAAGTGTGTGTGTGTGTGTGTGTATTCAGATGCCATGAAGTGGCTTCTCTGGACACCCTGCCTCAGTGTGTGAGTGCATGTTGGGAGCTGCTTCGTTCAGAGGCTTTCTTCCTGCTTCTCTCCAACTTCACCAGCCTTCGATTGCACTACCTGTGCCCTGCTGATGATGATGAGGATAAAGATGAAGAGAAAGAGGACATATGCGATGGAGAAGCCACGGGGTCTTCGACCGAATCACCATTAGCAAATACAAGCAGAGAGAAAGGTTTGTATCCGTGCGAGTTGGTCTCTTCAGCCACAAATCTCTATACAGCCCAGTTTAAATGTCTCAACATAGGTAATCACTACCAGGATTGTGTGTGTGTGTGTGTGTTTTGTGTTTTGTGTTTTGACCTTTGTTTGTTCTTTAGAGCCGAGCACACCTGTGTGTCGTGGTGAACTGCGTCGATGGTCTCATGGCGACTACACTCTGTTACATGATGCAGAGGCAGCACGAGCAGAGTATGCTCTGGACCTTGTTTTGCCTTTTGGCTGTGCAGGTGAGTCTACATGTACACATACACACACACACACACACACACACACACACACACAGTAAGAACAAATTGGCAATCAATATTGTGTCTGTTACAAAAATTTGTCTTTCATAGACTGGCAATCAGAGTTTGGGGGCTTCACATGTTACGTTGCTAATGAAGAGGATGAGGAGGTGAGCGTTGATCACAGTATAAAGTGTAACGTGTGGGCAGTTATTGAGTAATTATAATTATTGATTTGGTTTCCTCCTCATCACAGCTTCTGACCGTGTATCCAGAGGACAATTCCCTTGCTCTTGTCTACAGAGACAAAGAAACCCTCAAATTTGTCAAACATGTAAACCACAAAAGCTCCTCCGATCCTGCTGGCAGTTCCACATGCAGAACATTTTATGACTTCTCTTTTGTGTACTATGAATAAATGTCTTATTCTGTCTTGTGGGTTTCTTTGTTTCATCTTCCTAAGGTGTTGTTTTAAAGATCAACCTGAGAACAGCACATACCACGAACACATTTACAGATGCTGGCCTGGCCAAAGACACGTTGACATGTGAACAGAAGGAGCTAGGGTTTGAACCACAAACCCTTTGATAACTGGACCAGCACCAGTTACACTTGGAAAACTTACACAGTTGAATTCAGTAAAGTTTTAATAGATATTAGTCAAGTGTGTGAGAAGACAAGTAATAATGGGATGATACAGACTGACTTTTCCTCCCACAGATCAGACAAGGGCCATCCATTTTACTGAAACAAAAGGTTGTAGAACAGTCTTCGTGATTCTCGTCTTAAATTATTAAGCACTGAAGTGTCTCTGCGATTAACTTGGTTAGAAAACCATCCTGGAAGATAAGTCAGTGAATTTGGAAAATGTTTTTACTCTTCGCAGTCAAGCTGCAAATGAAAACACGATGGAACAGTTTGGTTCAATGAAGAAGAACTGTGTAGTTCCAGTACATGCTGGAAAATAAGTCTCAGATCGTTGAGTATCAGCTGGAAAATAACTATAACATTAAAGGATAATGCTGATATCTTTTGATTAGTGTCAGGCAGTGGTTAAATCGGTGTCATGATCAAAGAGATACACAAGTATACAAATTGTTAATTTCATTGGGAGCACATTTTTAATGTTTGGAGAAAAAAAAGGATTATTCAAAAATGATCCCTTAATTTCTTTAGAGTGTCATATGTAAAAAATGTCTCAATAAAAAGAAATACATGTTAAATTGTAATTACAAGGGCAACTAATTATTTCATTTTATTGAAAATGGTGAAAAATCATCACAGCTCCCCAGAACCATAGACTGTATATAAAGATATCTATATATCCAGTCAATGCCCAGTACCCGAAGTGACATCTTCAATTTGCTTGTTTTGTCTGACCAAAAATCCAAAACTCATTTGTTACTTTCATAATGATATACAGAGGAACAACTAAAACATCTTTACACCTGATCAGTTGGAACCAGCAGATTTGGAGCATTTTTTCTTAAGAAATTAAGATTTTAGTTATCAAAATATAATCTGTCGATCGACTAATCAATACCATATCTGACCTGTTTTGCAGGTTATGGATTTTCAGCAGCTTCTTACAGCTGTTAACATGAAAACAAACAGTTAATAGAATAACAATAAGGATCAATACACTGCAGAAACACGTAAGTTTATCACGGGAACGTGGAGGAAATCGAAGTAGTCATTAAAACTGACAACATAGTGTTGCCATAAATTACAGTACCACTGATTTAGTCACTTGACCAACCAGTCTCTCGCTCTCAACCACTTCCATGATGTCATATTTAATTGATTATTATATTTCTCGCCAGTTCGACCCTTTACAGTAATGATTATGTTTCTGTCTTAATGAATCAGAAAAGAAACATGTTATTGTTACAGATACATCGCTGAAATGTTTTGCCCTACATACAGATTCCTACATAAAAAAAACACTTCCTTCCTGTCATGACTTTTTCCCCAGGCGGCATATCGATTTCCACCAATCAGAGCGGGTTTTGATTTCCACTCAGCCAATGGGAGGACAGAAAGATATTACCGTGTGTCAGTGGGTGTGATCTCTCAGGAGGAAGCTTCACCGAACAATATAACAAAGTTTTAAGGTAAGTTTGAACCGACTTTGACTAAGGATCACTTCACAGTGAATCAGAAGAATGACAAATTAGAAACTGCCCGGTGCAGTGTATGTTAGCTGTCCAGTTAACGGTTCAGCAGTTGGGTTTGTCGCACCGTGGCCGAAGGTTTACGGCAGTTGTGTCTACTGTACGTGAGGCTCACCAACACTGTAGGCTACTCACAATAACACACCGACGAAGTCAATTTTAACTTTCTAACATACCTCTTTGAAACGCGCGATCTGTAAAACGGACCTTTCTTGTCTCCGGTTAGTCGAATCAAACTGTAATGCTGCTGTAAAACTCTTGATAAATAGTTCACACCTTTGACAGGTAACCAGCTAACTTTACGTGTCGTCCGGGTCGCTTAGCAACAACTTCTTTAGCTAGGCCTGCTGTTTTCACTTCTGGTTACATGTCTTGGTAAAAACATGTGCTTGAATCACTTGAAACTATAGTACAATCTGCCTGTATTTGTTGTCACCCAAGTTACTGTAACGAAATCTTACCTCCAGAAATACTGCAAAATATATTTAGCAATGCTTGGGTTGGTTTTTGGAAAGGACACTAGACATACAAATGTTATGCTCTACAAAACACGAGTAGTTTTACAAAAGCTACCATCCTTTTAAAATGGTTAACGTTAAAAGCATTAATGGTCCCTATAATTGTTCCTCTTGTCCATCCTAGCTGCAAAGAGATCCTCTTCTCATGTGTAACTGATGGGGGATAAATCCACAGTCCCCATTCTGTACAAAAATCTATTCTAAAGTTCAGCTAAAGCCAGTACAAGGTTTCAACAGTTAGAAAAAAATTGTGGATATTTTGAGGAAAATCACTCTGTGTTGCAAAGAAGCAAGGAAGCACATCTGAATAATAAAAAAAGGGAATTTCAACCTGATATTATAACGTTGTAAGATAATGACAGACACGTGAAGCCTTGAAAAGTCTCACAATTTCAAGACTGTGGTGTCCCATCCCTCACAAGCTGGAACCACCTAACTTTGGCCATTGGTGGTTTTTGTTTCTTTTGCTCAATTAACTGACTAATTATTTCAGCCTTTTAATCACCTATGCAAGTCATACAAGGTCCTTGCTGTAGTTCATTGTTCATTCATCGCTTGCCTTATCTGTCAATTTGCGATGTATAAAACATATGGTTCCTTACTCCTCCGTTTGGTTAAATCACACTTGTAATGCTTAGAAAAACTTTAAGGAAGGCGTTTCTTTGTGGCCATTATGGACAGGAGAAAGGATTACACCGGCCAATAACTCTTTCTATTTATATCTACCCTGGTGAGTATTGTTTTAAGACAGATTTGACAAATGTGAACCTATCCCATAAGCCTCTACACACTCACTGTCCACCATTGTGTTTTCACTCTCAGGACTGTGGGCATGTACTGTCCATACCATGCTTGAATGACATCTCCCTCACTCTCCTGTTATTACACGGTACAACAAACTTACACCTCTGTCACAGTATTATAGAGTTTAGTGATTCTGAGAATAGCTTCATCCAACTTCTTCCTGAATGCCGTGTTTATGACTTGCAAGCGTTCACATTACTGAGTCAGGACATAGATGTGATTACAGCATTGGTTGGCATTGACAATATAACACTGTTTATTGAATGTAGCTTGAACAATGGACTGACGTGAAGCACCAATGTTTGTTTGGTTTTCGGGTAATTCGTTTGAAATAATTCTTATATATATATATATCAAGAGCAGAGAGCTAAACTGGAAACACCTGTGGTGCCTCAATATTTAGTACACATTCAGACAACAAGTGTCTAAGTTATAAAATTACACGTTTCACCTGTTTGTATTCTTTCTTGGATTTTTACAGGTTTACTGTAAACACAAGAAGTGCCACTTTTTTTTTCTATGACAGCTCTGTTTTCACTCGCCTCTACATAGCATGGATATGTATAAATTACTGGACTAAGTATACCATTCATTAGTGATCAAAGTCTATTATCTATATAAGTCAAAATGTATCTGTTAGTTGATCAATCAATTAGTCGATTGACAGAAAATGAATGAATAATAATTGAAGTAATTTATCAAACAATAATACCAAACATTTGCTGGTCTTTCTTTACAAGTGTGAGGCCTTTTTTTGATTTTTTTCTGTTTTAAATCATTGTTAATTGATTGTTTTGGACGAGCAATATGAACATAGAGCTCTGGGAAATTGTGATTGGCATTTTTCACAATTTTCTGCATATTTATAGACTAAATCATTACAAAACAGATTTCTTGACATAGAAAATAACCGTTAGTGGTGGCCCTACAGTTTATTACATCAGAATCTGCGTGGGTTTCCTTTATTTCAAGCCATCATCTGCAGGTCTGTGTAGCTCACATCTGGAGCTTGATAATTAATAATTTGTGGAAGCACATCCGTGTCTGAATCAAACATTTTCTTCTCACCTAAATGTCAGATGAGCTGTCCAGGGAATACTAGAGGTTGCGTTTTGGCAGCAAAAACTAACTGATATATTTTAAGCTCCTGATGATCACTTAATCCTCATGCAGCTGGTGAACCAATCTCACAGTGTACTTTCAGAGTACCGGTAAATAGGATAGCATATAATTACGTACTGGCTAAGTTGTGGAGATTCCTGTAGACCCAGTAGCCGAGCATACTGTGTATTAGTGAAATATGAGGACATGCATATAATCCAGCTCAGAGGATGCTCTTTCTATGCAGAGCGCTCTGCATACTATGCATGGAGACAACACCAAGAGTGAGCTTGTGGGCCTCAGTGGTTCATTCAACAGGAGTTATAGGGGCTGGACTGGGGGAGGGGCGGACTGAGATTAAACATGTTTTTATGTAATGAGGGTTTCAAAAGGATGTTGGGTAAAAGAGGGTAAAGTGGAGTGAGGCCACAACAAGCAGGGACAACTAGGACACAAGTGGTTTTAACTCCAGGAGGAAACATATTTTTGGCTGTTATATGTATTGAGGTTGTAGGATTTATTTTGTTTTATCTGCCTCAGATGAAAAGTATATTGAACATTTTATCGCGTCTCAAGTTCAGAACCTGATGAACAATTCATTGCAACGGTTGTGTAACTGAGACAACATCAGCGGTTATTGTCACAATACAATACTGCAGGGCTGCAATTCAACTATTGATATTTGTTTTTATTGACAGATTCATCATTTAGTCTGCAATATGTCAGAAAATAGTGAAAAGGGCCTGTCACAGTTTAAGAGAGCAAAAGGTGATGAAATAGATTGTTGTGTCTGACCAACAGACCAAAGACATTTACAATGATAGAAAACAGCACATTTCAGAAGTGGAATCAGTGAATGTTTGGCAACTTTGACTTCAATGATTCCTCTCTAACATATTGTATGTTTGCCCCATAAAACCACTCTACCTGGGTCCTTCAAAACCCCACACTTAATTCTGAAGTCTGACATGTTCAACCACTCAAAGAAGGCATAATAAAATAAATTAAGTATTTTTGTTCTGAAAAGGAATTAAGTTGTCACACTAATGTAAAAAATATTGAATGTAATCATAAATATTGAATGTAATCATGAATATTGTGAATTGCTATATTCCTAATCCTGTTGATCTTTGTGGGTTTTAATTTTATTTAGGTCTCATGATATCATCATCTGAATGGTTGTATTATTATGTAATAATGGTGCTTTCAATTTTTTTTATAAAAGGATCAAAAAAAGCAGTCACTTATATTAAAGTAAATTCTATTGATTCAACCCATTTTACAGAGGAGAGAAGATGGATTAAGATGCAACAGTCATGCAGATGTTAGAAATATAGAGGTATATACAGAGGAAAATAAATTACATTGTCAGTCCACTCAACAGTTCACTAACTGCTGGACACAGTCAGAGCTGAAGAAGCCCCTTCCACATATTCATGTACACACTGTGAAGGATAATCGACAAAAATCAGTGTTTTGGTGACCTGACTTTTGAATGTAGAGGATGAACCTGAAACCCTGACATCCCTGGAGGAAATGGAAGTTAATCTGAGCATTTCATGGGGGTAGAAACCATCCAAATGTTTATTAGAAGGAAATTAAACAGACAACCCAGAAAATGGTAACTTCTTGACCTTCACAACTACCAATGTTAGAGGAGGCTTATAACGTGATGAGTAAGCATGTTTAGCTCCAGTCAGTGTTGTTATGGAAGATGTTATGAAGAGGGACATACCCAAACCAAGTGGAGATATTGATTCTTCCTCCAGGATATTTTACTCAACTCGACACCGTTTTTCTTATTACTTATACTTTTAGTTTCTTTGTAGAATCGTCTTGTCTTTGCTGCACATCAGACAGAAGGTCCTTTGATGCGGTCTGCTGCTCACCATTGAAACCGTACTGTGTGTCTCAAACTGTGTTCAGAGAATGGCGGACAAGTCTGTGGATCGTGGGCCATGGACAGGATGTGCGGTCATGTTTCTGCAGTCGCTCTGTCCTGGTGTGAACCTGCTCTCTCTCTACAAAGACCAGCATGGAAAGTTCATCGTTTTCAAAGTCATCAAGCTGACGCTTATAGGTGAGCACACTAGTTAGGATCCATTGGAAATGTCTAGTATACTAAGTACGATAAAAGACAGATGTGTATTTTCTTGGATGTCACATTTATTAATCAGTGTTTTCCATGGTCAGATTCTGCAGGAGGTCTGGCTGGTTATGAGATACTTAAAGTCCATGATGCTGATCCCTTTCTGGGGGTGGAGGTGAAGTTTGTGGATGTGGCAGCATGTCAGCAGTTCCTCGACAGCTACAGCTCTGGAGCGGTGCGTCAGTCTTTCTCCCAACACGCCTGCCGGCTTCTTGCTCTTCAAGAAGAGCTCACATTAGAAACCCAGCTCAAGGCCAGCACGCACATCCTAGATCTCTATCTGGACAAGCTGGAACTTTGCCTACAGCACATCCACCTGTCACAGGTATACTGGATGTTTCTGTTTGTCTGTTCTTTGGCGATTTGAGGCGGAGCTCCAGTATTTGAAATTCTCAACCAATCACTAGCAAGTGATTTAAATTACTTGGGTAGAAACCGCCCCCAACCAGCACAAACTGTCGAGCACCAGTCGAGTTTTGGAGTGCGCCCACTCAACACATCTGAGATGTGCACAGCCATTCAGAGGTCTTGAACCAGACTGGTTGGTGCTCTCCTGTTGCAGCTAAGTTAAGGTCTTGAGTCACAAATTTAAAGATGCATGAATATAAATCTGTTACTGCTTTACCCATTTCTGAAAGTTAATAGTCTCACACACACATGAGGCCATATACTACGACTCATTATAGCTGCAAAAAATTCAAATAAATTGCATATGGTGGTGAGACAGCTCCAGAAAGATCTTGAAAAACAACAACATAAAGAATATAATCTTTGAAAAGACACTTCTTCGGTCTCATTCTGAAGTTTAACTGATGTTATAAAGTCGCAGCTTGATTGATATTTAATGGTACATATTATTCCCAGATGGTATAAAATGTTAAAGTATTAAGATTTATTGTATATTCACTGCAAAAACATAGCAGTATATAGCACATGCCGTATACAATTAGTATTAATGGCAATAAGACAGAGTCAGCGTGTTAAATGATGTCTTGACACGTCAGATGACAAATTAAAAAGTAAGTTCACCTAAATGTTCTCGTCCATTCGATTCAGTTTAAGTGATCTTTGTCCTTTTGTGTCAGCCGGAGCGTCTGCGCGATGAGGAGATTGATCATCTGGAGCAGCAGCTGCAGACTCAGGCCCTCGGTCCTGCCCCACAGTCCACCGCCATCACACAGGAAGAGTTTCCGCTCCCCAGCAACTGCTTCAAGTTTCAGAATAGAGTGTTTGGTGAGTCAAGACGACCATTTCTACTTTTGTGTCTTGTGTAGTGTGTCCTTCACAGACTTTGTGCCAGACGTTTGCCCAAAGAAGTCACAATAGAAATTAACATAGCATTTATATCAGATAAAGAGACTTTATTCCCTTCATTTTGAGGTGCTCGGTGCCTTTTAGTAGATTCTCCAGAGGCACATGGTTCAGTGACAAATGGTGAAGAAACCATGCTGTCGACTTTAAATGACCGTACAGTTGTTTATGTTCACATTACATTACTTCCAATCATTTTCCAAAGCATATACCATTTGTTTTTAAATTGATATCCAATCTTCCAAGCAGCCATTAATTTCAGTTCATTCAACAATGTGTTTTATATGAAATTGAGATAAGAAACATTTACACAAGCTTGTAATACATTCGAACATCCAACTTTGCTGATTGATCGTCTTGCTTTAGGTTTTCTGACAGCATGACTTCAGTGCTGTTTGTCAGCCTTTAATCCAACCTTTTATAAATTGATGGTCAGTCTATGGGAGACGATTAAGGCCAGCACTTAATGTATTTGGATTCCAGTGATTTATACTGATGAGGCACTGAAACGTCTTGAAAGTTAATTTTATTTCCTGAATGAGTTAATTAAAGATTTGATTTCAGTTCATGCAGATTGAGCTTCCTTAGACACACTTCTGTGTCTGGGCATGAGGGACTTCTGATCCCCGAGCGCCTTCTCCAAGGCCTCCGGCAGCCCTGGTTTCAATTTGAATCTGAATTATGGAAACTGCTTTCATAGTGGGTAAACCACAAAAAAAAAAAAAAACTGAAACAAATGAATTGATTACAAATTAATTTCTGTAAATGCAATCACTCATTCAGTTTATGCATGACCAGTTCAAATGTATTCACATAAAATGCATTTTTAGATTGCATAATCTCTTTTAATATTAGTCACTTGCTGGATGACCACATGTGTAAACTTTGGATAGTCCAGTGGTTCTCAAACTGGGGGGCAGACCCCCCCCCGGGGGCCATAGAGCCACTGCATGGGGGGTGTGAACTAAGTTGATTGAACATCATTTATGCAGGGAAATGCATAAAAAAAGAGAGTTTGCTGATACTAACTGAATACTGAATAATTTAATTTTTTCAATCAAACTGGCTCGACTTGGCTCCTCTCTTATTTGTTGTTAATGACTGGAAAGAATTCAGTCCGTTTAGATGTGGTGATGTGGCATGACAAAGGTTTGAGAACCACTGGGTCTAATCGCTATGAAGGCAACTGTGATTAAAATGTAGATTTTTTCTTTTTAAAGCATCAAGCTGTATGTTGTGAATAAAATGAGGACTATAGTTCACTTCAGAGGGATGCTGAAACAAAACAGAGCTGGCCAACAGCTGAAATGCAATTCCCAAGCTCACAGCTCATAGCTTTGTCTCCTGAGATTTGTAAAGTGGTGTTGGTGCTTTTGATGGGACATGGGAATCTGGGAAAATCTGCCACCACTATTACAGTGACAGTTCTACTCTGATTTTTAAACAGCAAAGAGCGGGCAGACACTTTGGTCTGTCATTCACACACATTTACAACCATAAAGCTGCACTAATCAACAATGGATTAAATGACTACAGGTAATGTGAAAAGTGTCGCTTGTAGGTACAACCCCCACAGAGAATCATCACCAATCAGTTACTGCTTTACTTCATTTTCACTGCTCTCATCAGCGTTGTTGTCAGCTAAAGACCTCTGATAAACCCGACTGTACGCTACCTGCTCAGCACTAAGCGGCAGACTGACACAGTTAGAGGCTGGCTGGTCAACGTAGTAGAGCATTTAGCAGCTAAAGAGCCAGATATTTCCCTCAGGGATTTTTAGAGAGCAAATCGGAGCTAAAAGAGGAGACAAACATGACTGTTGTCTGTTGGATGTTTAAAAAGCAACCGTTTGCTAACATGTTCCAACACCTTTTATATGTGATAACATGTAAATGTTGTGTTTACAGCTTGTGTCATTGTCCACACAAATCAATTAATGCTGATTTAAAGGCCTAACATATAAAACATCTTGTTGATGTCGTGTAAGGTTAAGGTGCACAGCAAGCTTTTCTGGGAAATGTTTACTGTTTACACATGCATTTGTTTATAAACCAAGGTTGATGCAATCACAATTAAGTACAGTTTACATTAATGTCTTTTCCTTCACCCTTTGTCCTTTGTCCCGTCAGAGGACCGAATGCTGACAGCAGCAGATGTTCAGAGCTTTTCCAACGGAGTGGGCCGTCAGTGGAGGCATGTAGGGAGGGCCCTGGGGAAGAGCTGCCGGGCTCTGAAGGGTCCGGCCATAGACAACCTGGCCTACGAGTACGAGAGAGAAGGGCTATATGAGCAAGCCTATCAGCTGCTCAGCCGCTTCATCCAGGCGGAGGGGAGAGTGGCCAAGCTGAGCCGGCTGGTCAAAGCACTGGAGGACTGCAAACTCACCAGCCTGGCTGAGAATATTCTGGACCTACAGCCACACGAGTAACTGCGTGTACACGTCGAGGGGTGAGGGTGGGGGCCGGGACAGGGACGGGTCCTCTACTCGATGAGCGGTGGTCTTTGTCCCGCCTGCTTTTATATACAGTGTGTTTGTTCTTGATTGACGTTTGTCAAAAAAAAATCATTCCTGTGAGTGTGTGCGCATGTGCATGTTTCAGACCGGTTGTGTAAACACGTGCTGTGAGAATTGATTCATATCTTGATTTGCTTTTCAATTATTAGTATTATTGATTATGGTTTTCATTTAGATGAAATGATCTACCATCACTGATGATAAACTATGCTGTCTTGAGTTTAATGCACTGTTTGAACTGTCATATTCAACTTATTTCTGCTTTATAAGTCCATTTACAGATGGAGCCTGTTGGGTCTTGTTACTAATGAGTGCACAACTGAAGGTTATTGATTTTTTTCTACAAAATGGGTTTATACAAATTAAATGGTTGTAAAAAAAAATAAAAAAAAAGTCTTCATGTTTGTGTTTGATGCATTAGTGTAATTAAAACTGAAAACATCATTTTGTCAAAATTCCCTCAGGTATAATTTTGTGTTAATCCTCCCTCCCTACCATCACTCCCTGTCTCACACACACACACAAACATGCACATGCTCATATGATTAAACTGTGCTGATCACCGATTTTGAGGCTGAGTATGTGTGTGTGTGTGTGTGTGTGTGTGTGTGTGTGTGTGTGTGTGTGTGTGTGTGTGTGTGTGTGTGTCTCTATGTGTCTC
>JAVQJL010073558.1:0-14167 GCA_036024295.1 Nannoperca obscura | reverse complement strand
CTTCTCTTCTCCCTGTACACCAACAGCTGCACCTCCAGTCATCAATCTGTCAAGCTCCTGAAGTTTGCGGACGACACCACCCTCATTGGACTCATCTCTGGTGGGGATGAGTCTGCTTACAGGTAGGAGATTGACCATCTAGTAACTTAGTGCAGTCAGAACAACCTGGAGCTCAATGCCCTTAAGACAGTGGAGTTGGTTGTGGATTTTAGAAAGAACGCAGCCCCACCCGCCCCCATCACCCTGTGTGACTCCCCTGTCAGCACTGTGGAGTCCTTCCGCTTCCTGGACACCATCATCAGCCAGGACCACGAGTGGGAGCTGAACATCAGCTCCCTCACCAAGAAGGCCCAGCAGAGGATGTACTTCCTGCGGCAACTGAAGAAGTTCAACCTGCCAAAGACAATGTTGGTGCATTTCTACACCTCCATCATTGAGTCCATCCTCACCTCCTCCATCACCATCTAGTACGCTGCTGCCACAGCCAAGGACAAGAGTAGACTGCAGCGTATCATTCGCTCTTCAGAGAAGGTGATTGGCTGAAATCTGCCTTCCCTCAAGGACCGCCAGGTCCCTGAGGCGTGCAGGAAAGATTGTGGCTGACCCCTCCCACCAGGGTCACAAACTCTTTGAAATGCTCCCCTCTGGCAAGAGGCTGCAGTCCATCAGGACCAAAACCTCACGCCATAAGAACAGTTTCTTCCCCTCTGCAACCGGCCTCATCAACATGGCCCGGTACCCCCCTATGACTCTGACACTGGTTCAACCATAACCCCCCCCCATGGACGCTACAAGTTATATTAACGTTATATTAACATCTGCTACAATCTGAACCTCGCACATCCTCAGTTCAAATTGTATTTACTTTTGCACTGCACTCACTTGCATAACTCTTCTTTATATTATTATTGTAAATTTTCTACTTAGTGCTTTTATTAAATTTTTTCTGTATATATATATTCTCTTGTTGGCACCCACGCACCAAAACAAATTACATGTATGTGTAAACCTACTTGGCAAATAAATCTGTTTCTGATTCTGATAAATAAATCTGATTCTGAAAATCTGATTCTTTGGGATTGTTGGTCGCAATCTACACGATAAAAAAAGAGGCTTGTTGAGGTGTTGAGCATACAGAATCCATGTGAAGTGGCTCAGGCATTTTGTAAGACTAGGTACTCGCTAGACTATGATTTATCACACAACATTCAGAAATTTTACCTTTACACTAGAAGACTGCCCTAGAAAATATCAAGCATGTCTGATAAAAATCAGGATGTCCGAGACAAGGTCAGGAGAACATGGCGGCAATTAAACTGAGACCTTCTCACAGGAGGATTCTATAGTGATCAGCCCCCCAGGGAGGCACAAAGTCACTCTAAGGGGCCATCTAAGGCATGAATATGATTCATGCGGTGACATAAACAAACAAAAGGGCATTGATGCCAGCAAGGCTATCTTGCTAATGTGAATATTTTGTTAAATTCAATAAAATACATATTCTCCTGTTTTATGAGTAGTTTCCATGGTAATGTTAAAGATTGTTTAAGGTGAAATCAGTTTTTGCTGGAGAGGGGGGTGGGGTCAAGATTTGATTTATTTTTTATTTTATTTTATTTTTTGAAGGACCACTACTATAAGGGATATATTGTATTGCAACAGCGTCTACATTAAAAGCTTTTCTCATTATTTTGATTTATAAAAGTGTGATTTTAGCGGCATTACATTTCTCTCAAAACACATTTTCTGTTGAGTTCAAATTAGTAGTACATTTTTTAAGAAATTGGGTTAAAAATCTACATATCTACTTACTTGCCTCTGTTGGTATCTAGTGTTATTCCTGCCTCCATAATATAATGGATGTCAATGGAATTTTATTTGTGAATTCCATAGAACTGAAAATGTTGTGGTGAAACTTCTAAAAAACAAACACCTTTAAAGCACCCTATAAAAGCAACTGACAGGCTGTTCAAGTGAAGTGACCCTTTAAATCATCATAGACTTTACATAAGACAGGAGGTAATAACAAATATATAGATGTATTTTACATTGTATTGCCTTTTTTAATTCCTTAAAAGACTGAGCATTGATTTAAGTTCACCTAAGGCAGTCATACAGCGTTTCTCCCCTTGGTGTATCAGTATACTTCCACAGCCTCTGAACTGCGCTCTGTGTTGTCACACACGATGAAACTGGTCAGCCAGTCTGTGACTCTTTGATTAGTTGATTAGTGTGGTTCAGGATGAATCAATGTCATAGTGGGGAGACTGCTGGCACTGCAGACGTGACATCAATAGAGTAAGAGATTTACACATGCAGAGGCTGGAACTCTGTGTAGCCTCCCAGTATAGCTGTTGTATCAATAGTGTATGGTCTTGGTGTTTTAGATAAGTGTCTCAGTTCTAATTAGCTGAGAGACGATGAATATTTTAGCGCTGCATGGACATGAGAAAAACCCACCAGCCAGTCAAACTGAAAAACTCTTACTTGAATAAGGTTTTGTTATGTTTTGCGTACATGTGGTGTTTTCTTTAAACCAGATATATAAGCAGGTTTAACAACGGTGGAGTTCCTTTTATGCATTTCATTTTATTGCCATTTTTATCTCATTGATTTGGAAAATATCCTCACACAGACTACTATCCCTGTGGGTCAACACTAATAATTCATGGGAACCTGTAACTAGGCTTTTACCCCCCCAGTAAATCCTGGCTGAGGAAAAATGATCATTGATCCCTGACAGTGAGCGTCAGCCCCCAAATCAGTATCCACTATACAGTATAAACTAATTTCAGCATCAGGTGTATACTGTATGGTAAGAAATGCACACATTGGACGTCAGCTGGTGGCACTCTAGGTGACCGCAGATATTGCCTATGCCTGAAAATGGCTCTGATACCAAGATAATACAATACAATGGGGGGAGGATGGCCTGGTTTGTTACCAAAAGTAAGAGTAAAATAAAAATGATTGTTATAGTGTTTTCCTGTCCTCTCTTTGTTTTGGGATTTTATCTTCATATGTTGAAATTCAGAATCTGATTGAAGCTGAGAAGTTTGTATTGCCTTAGGAAGGTTTTGACAGGTACAACATTTAATAATTACCCTTTCAGTTGTCAGTATGACTGTGTATGTTTGTCGGTGCATCTACCCTGCACTACAGCTTCCTGGACTGGTGTTTCAGTGGGAATATGAGATAAGTCTCTTGGTTACTCTTCAGATGCCTTCTACAAAATCTCTCAAATTGTTTATTCTCTCTTTCTCTCTTTCTCTCTCTCTCTCTGCTTTTTGTCTCAACAGCATCATATATCTTTTCCTCCATGTGATTATATTTTGTGTTGTTCCTCCAGGCTGAGAAGTGAAGTGTTTTCCTCGTCTAGTACAGCAGATATTTACTCCAGGAAAACCAGCGTGTGAGCCATGTAGGACTCATTTCTAAGTGCCCAAAGTGTCATCTTGGTATTTTACCTGATCCCATATGGACATTTCATATATTATTAACTCTTGAAGTTGAAACTATATTACCACTGATTGATTCCTGACTAACTTATACAGGCAGGCATTTGGTGCAGATATTTCTTAGCACTCATTTTAGCAATTCATTTTATGTTTGGATGTGATATGAATTCACATTGAATCCCCCCCCCCCCCTTCGCCTTACTCATAATGGATGTGTTAAAAAATGAGTTGAGAGCTTTACTGTGGGATGGTATTAAACGTAGCGGAATGTGAACTGACAGGAATCCACTATATGGCTGTGAGAATGCTTATCAAGTCCAACGGGACATGAAGAGATATTCAATCTAAAGAGGCAAAAGCTCTCTTGCTTGCAGTGTGATGAATTGAAGGCAAAAGGGAATAAGATTAAAGTCATGTGTATCTGAATGTAATGTGATTATAGTGTCTTTCAAATGATTCTTATGGCATATCTTTTCGATTGTAGAAAAATGTTACGTTCTTGGTTGTAACCAAGTTTTAGCTATGTGTTTTCACTATGTGCCCAGCACCACACAGCAGACAAAAAGAGCAACCAACTAGTGAACATACTGCAGTATTTAGAGGCTAAAAAGCCAAATGTTTTCTTCAGGAGTCAGTGGAGACCAAAACAGAGCTAAAAGAGAGTGAATACTGGACTTAAATTCATTAAGTGGCCAGAAACACGACTCCAATTAAATATCAATGTTGCTTGGTATCTACTGGACCTGTAAACACTGTAGGCAACTATTTGCTAACGGCTTTGCCATCAACTTAAAATGTGATAATATGGTAGCATTATGTTTACACTGTCCCCAAGTGGCCAAAAATACAGTAAATCGAGGCTAAAGAACCTTTGAAAGAAGAAATAACACAATCTTACTTTTACAAATGAAAAGCTGAACTTATAAACAATAAAACACACCATTATTCATTTAAATACACTCAGGGAGTTTGCTGCTACAGAGTTACTTGGTCTGGTATGACCAGTAGCCTTTTTATGAATGAAAATAAGCTGTTATGGGTTGAAGGTGTTTGAGATGATCAAGCAAGCTAGCAAGCATCAAATAAGACCAATAGCGTCTCAGTGCTATTTGCACATATTTATATTAGGTAGAATATGGAGACATATGGCACAAAATTGGCCCCTTTCTATGCAAAGTAGTCTCATTACAAAAAAGTCAAATTCACAAAACGCATCGCTAATAGAGTGAAAATGATGATAGTCTTCAGAGAGTTGGCGGTAACTGAAGCATATTTCAGACTTTCCAGTGATCGTGGCAGCAGTGACTGTAGCCAGACGAAGGCATCGGCATGCCAGACATGCTAGTGAATGGATATTTGGAAGGAGAATATCACTTTTTGATTGTAGCTCAGTTGCAAGTGATGCAAGCTGAGACAACATGGTTGAAGTTTCCCTTAGCTTGCAGCTTCTTCAAATATGCCTTTCACATATGCAGTAAAGCTGCATAACGTAGTGTGTTTTTCCAGAAAAAAGTGTTGCTGTCATATGCCCCAGAGAAGAAGAAGAGTCTTTGTAGATTCAGACCAACTGAAGTGAGTGAGCCTTCTGTCAAGAGGTAGTACAAAACGTAGTCTGTTCATACAGAATAGGATGATTTACCCCGCATAAGCCCTTTTTGGGCTGTTGAAAAACTGGAGTGAAGCAACCTGATGTCAAACCTGCACAGTGCAGCGTTTAAACACATTCCCTTGGTGAGTAATTATTATCAGGTCATGTTGTGATTTATCCTTTTTTTTTTTATCCATTTCTTTATATAAAATGAATCATTCTCTACACTTGAGAAAAGGGTTTCCTTGTTGGAACTTTTAGTATTCAGGGAGTCAGAGACATTAGTGTCCTAAACCCTCAGTTCCACAGTAATTCACCACCTGAAAGCTGACCTGCATTTCAACAAGGAAACACGTCTACCAGCTTTCCCATGTGGAATAAATGCAGCATATCGCTCCATTTCTCTTTTTCTGTTTTCCTTTGTCGCTTTCCGTCTCTGTCCCTCTCTGCCATCTCTGCTCCTTGTTAAGATTCCTAACAGGCGCTGGGAGGCGTCAGGAAACGGAGAGTCACTAAACGAACAGACAGATTGTTAATTTCCCTCCTCTGGGCCCAGACTGGACAGGGTTGAAGTCCAATTCTGTTTGGAGACAGAGCAACATACTGTCAATTTATTAGCTTCTTGACTGCATCAATCTGTCTCTCTATCTGTCTCTGCCCTGTCTCTCCATCCTTGACTTCCTCCTTTCCGCTTTGACATATTTCCCACTCCCTCTGCCCCTTTCCTTCCTCACTGTTTCTCTATCTCTGGCTCCCTATTGGGCAAAGTAAGCTAAAAATAAAGCCTGACACATTGTATATTAATATTATATTGAATATGAATTAGATAGGAGGGATGAGTCAAGCTGTGCTGGAGGATCTTTTAATGAAGTCAAGGAAGTTGCTGTTTAAGAGTTTATTGAAGCAGAGCAACTCCCCCAGACCAGTAGGAGCACATATGTACAGAATGTACCAGTTTAGGTTATCTTGAGTTATTTTCTATATTTATTCTATAAACAATTTTTTTGTTTTATTAGTGGTGTTAAAAAAGAGATATGACAGATATAGCCTACACTGATCTCAAATGCTTAAAACAGCAAGTTATTATTATTAGGATTTTAGTCCGGGTTGATATGGCGACATCTATAGTTATTGTGGTAAAAGCAAGTGTGGTTGAATACAACAGCAAACCCTCCTTGAGCAGATGCTTGGTCAAAAATAAAACAGAAGACCAACTGGTGCATTACAGCCATGTTTTAATAAAGAGGTAAGTCAATAATATGTTCCATTTACATTAGCAGTAACTCAATATGGTGAAATGGTGTAAACAAACTCAACTGTAAATAGTGAGGCTGTTATCGATGAGATGACATGCCGCATCATTTCATCAGATCATATAAATAAATGCTAACAGGAGGGAATGTGAAAGTAAACTTATTCTAAGATAACTTGTGTTATTGGCGCTAGCCCTGGGCTGGCGATAAGTGTTTAAATAATGTATTTTAATAAATATTTGTGTTGCACTAGCTTACTAATTGCCGTTGATCTCCCCGACTTCCGGCCCCGGAAGTATCTAGTTTGGGAGAGGTGTTGTTCATTGTGTGGTCTTTTATTGGCAACACCATATCTGCTCAGGCTGGTGAGATGGGGTCGGCGGTTGTGTCTATGTGTAATCTTTTGGGATTGATGAGCGCATAGGCGTAGGAACCGGGGGGGCGGGTGGGACGTGTCCCCCCCAATATTGGAAAAAGGTGCATTTGTCCCAAAAATTATACCACCGGTCAGAGATGTGTCCCCCCCAATGTCAAACTCACTCCTACGCGCTTGGATGAGCGGTCCCTAGTTAAAACAACATAGGCCCAATGAAATGGCTAACGCGGAAAGCAGTGTTATTGCCGCCATTTTGGCTCCAACCCAGACATCTTGGATGATGACGTCAGATGACGCCCAGGGCCCCTCGCTAGCCCTTACAACATAGTCGGTCACGACGCTTCAGCAGTGGGCAGCAGAGATGACCTTTCTTAAGTGAGTACGTTATCTTTTTGGGGAACAAGAAGCTTTGTGTACCAATTTTGATGTTGTACTAGCATCTTTGGTGTTGACTGCACCAAGAGCTGGGACGCGGGAAGCTGGTGTTCGTTGTGAGCGTTACCCGTGTCTCAGCCTTCCCCTCACGCCCATGGGGCGTGCGAGGCAGCTAATTTGCTATTAGCATTAGTTGCGGCACAGCCCTTTCAGTCAGGTCCCCCTGCCAGCCCCTCCCTGAGGCAGGAGGGCCAGGTTGGGTGGGCCTGATCTCAGTCTTTTGGCCAATCCTGTTGCCAGGCTGCTTTCAGACCGATACCTGATGTGGGTGCATCTTGCGGGCCCCTGTCTGCCTGGATGGACAGGATGCTGCGACGGGACTACACGCTTCAGTTTTGCCGCAGACCCCCGGCGTTCGGCGGCGAGCTGTCATCTTTACTTGCCGACCGGGCAGGCAGGGCAATGCTACAGGCAGCGGTTGCCGACCTCTTCCGGAAGGGAGCAGTGTCTCCAGTGCCCTAGGCAGGCGCACGAGCAGGGATTTACTTTTTTCCTTGTTCCCAAGAAGTTGGGGGGAGTGAGACCGATTTTGGACCTGCGCAGGGTGAACGATGTCATCACACGCAGAACCTTTCGCATGTTGACGATCAAGCAGCTGCTGGACTGTGTTCAGCCGGGCGATTGGATGACCTCCATCGATCTGGCTGATGCGTATTTTCACATCCCCATTATGCAGAGCCACATAAAGTTCTTGCGCTTTGCCATAGGCGGACAGTGTTTCCAGTACAATCGTCTCTCGTTCGGCTACTCCCTATCACCACGCACGTTCTCGTAGTGTGTGGAGACAGCGTTGGCGCCCCTCAGGCAGAGAGGAGTAAGGATATTGACCTACATCGACGACTGGCTGATCCTGATGTCAGCAGCTCACCTGGTGGTGCGCCTTGGGCTGCTGCACACGAGGAACCTACAGGGCTGGTTCGGACGGCTCCGGATGCATCCTTAGCGCAACAAGCACCCGCAGACTCCATGTTCCAGCGCTGGTGCGCTAGGATGTGATGTTCTAGGCCTCCCCCTCGCACTTGCAAGGGGGGGGGGGTCCGGCTCGGCTGCGTAGCCCATCATGTTCAGGTCTTCACCAATGCCTCTCTGACAGGCTGGGGCAGGGCTTTAGACCAAGCCAGCGTGGGGGGCGTGTGGACAGGCTCCCCTCATCACATCAACTTTTTGGAGCTGATGGCAGTACAACACTTTATGGTACGTTCAGACAACACTCGCCGGCTCAGGCTGGCGGCGTCTGGCTGATCTGGGTGGATCAGCTTCTCTGTTCATTGAGGGCCCGACATATTCCAGGGTCTCTCAATGCGGGGGCGGACCGGATGTCCCGGAGGGGCCCCCTCTGAGAGGAGTGGGGCCTCTCCCCGGACATACATGACAACATGCTTTGGCGGCTCGTCCCTCTGTCCTAAGGTCATCACCGCTTCTTTTCAGTCTAGGGTGGTGCACCTGAGAGCCTTCTGTCCTCCGCCGCACGCATCTCCTGTGGACCTGCATCTCCATGGATTGTGCCCAGTGACTTGTGCACCTATGTGGCCTGTACTGCAGGGTTCAGGCGGTCCGACCAACTGTTCATCTGTTATGGTGGTCGGGCTCAGGGGGCCCAACTGTCCTTCCAGCGGCTGGCCTTTGGGTGTGTGCAGCCATCCGGGGGGGATACGAAACGATGGGCCAGACCCCTCCGGGGGGACTGCGAACCCACTCTACTAGGAGCATTTCTGCTTCCACTGCTCTGTTTCGAGGCGTCTCAGTATCGGACATCTGTCTGGCAGCCTCGTGGTCATCTGCTCGGTGCACAAGTGCGCCGTTAATGCGGCGGCGGGGTCCACATGATGCCTGGGTCCAGGTGGTGGTCAGTGCAGGCCGGTGTAGGTTGCCTCGGCAGTGGAACCCGATCAGGCCTGCTAGACGTGTGTGTATATTACTGTATATAGTTGGGGTTTGGCCTGTCGGCTAGGCAGGGCCCAGCTGGGAGTACATCTCATCCCTACGGCCTTTGCCTTGGGTTTTTAACCAATAGCAAAGCCTGTTAGAGGGAGGAGCATGTACGACATAGAAATATATTACAGTTCTATGAGTACATGCAACGCCCCATAACTACCAGCCCAGCTGGTCCCAGGGTGGTGGCTGAGTTTTCAGGGGAAACGAGCAATGCACAGACTGGGGTTATATTGGGGGAGGATACTACCCCCTGATTGGAGGGTGAGTACATTGAACTTTGACTCAGGTGTCAAGGCGGAGCCTCGAGGGGGTAAACCAATAGCGAAGCCTGTTAGAGAGCGTCGCATGTACTCATAAAACTGGGGTTACACCAGTTAACCTATATTTATCCTGACCACAAGAAAAGAGTTTCTTTGTTTCCAGAATACTATAAAAGCTGGATTCTTGTATCTTTTCTTTGGTAGAGCTAATGATTTCTGATTGTCTCCTATTGTATAATATCTTTACCAATGACCTGTAAGTGTTTTAACTATGGCATTTGTTTATTTGAGCATTTTCACAATTTACTGAATGGTGGCATTCTAAAGGAAGGAAGTGAAAACTGATTATAAGATTGTTTTTTTTTCAATACAGTTTAGTCAATTTCCATCACACATTTAACCACCGTCATTTGCACTTCGACGTCTAAATGGTCTTTATGTCTATCTTGTTGAATCTCTTGGCTGTGAGTTGTGTATGCAGCCAGACCTCACAGGTGGGAAGTGTGGAAAAAGGACCGGAGATGACGAATTAGATTAGATCTGCCAACCCTGGAGAAGAGGTAGAAAACTTTATTCCCAGGGAGCCATCGCCTGAGTCAGTTGATGATGAAGAGTGAGTTCTAGGGCACACATAAACGAACTGAGGGCTGCAGCTCACAAACAGGAGTAAGTGACATTTTAATCCTTTGCAGTTATTTACAGGAAACTGATCGCTTCAAAGCCGACAACAGAGATGCCACAATTTGCTGATAGTTTCTTTTCATTAACTCTATTAAGGTAGTTCACTAAAGCGTAAGCATTACAGCTAAAGTGACTAAACAGTACTGACAAAATTACACTAGGTGGTGCAGCATTACAATCACTCCCCACCCATTTCCAGTAACTTTCACTAACCTCAGAGCTATGTATGGTGTTGAACCTTTGATTTTCTTTGTGCCTCATGCATCTGTGTGGGAATAAACACACCAGCCCCATCAGCTGCAGATGGTAGAAACTCTCTGCAGTTTCTAACAAAATGATATAATCTTGGAGCAATTGGTGGCAGGAGTCAAGTGTAGACAGATGTAACAAAAACTGATTGGGGGTGAAATTAGGCTTGTTACACTCTGTACCTTTCTCTATTTACCTTTTTCTTTTTCAGCTTCACAAATGCAACTCAAGTGAGTTGATGAAGTCATCTTTGCTACATTTGTTGTCACATTTTGTAGACAGAAGTGCTAGTGAATGATTTCTCACCATTAGGTGTGCTAAAAATTTGGATAAACATCATGCAGATGTATCTAGCTGAGTCACTTTTTATCACAGGTGACAAATGGGCCAAGCTCCCAAAATGTCATTGTCATCCATATTCATCATTCCCAGCATCATATTCAATATCAGTAAAGTGAGTGGACTGATGATTGCTCGGGTGATCTTTTTCTTCTTGATCTCTTAGTCCTCTCCTCTCGTTGACAAATTAAACAATTAAATTCCCAATATGTCAACTCTTTGCGCAGTGCATGGATGCATAATTTAAATGTAGCTAAATACTTTTGGTATTAAAGCTGGGGTAGGCAAAACCCGTGAAAAATCTTCCACCTCTCTCTGCTGCCTCGTATCACTCTGATAAGCCCCTCCCACCAAACCCAAAACTTCCACCAGCAGAAGTCTGGGAGTCTGTTCCCCTGCGAAACATCATGCCTCATAGGGCTCGATCTCCACAGCGTAAGCCTCACCAAGACCCTGGTCCCGTCTTGCCCTCTCAAAAGTCATTCCCCACTATTTATCAAAATGCCTCATCATTACGAGCGACGTGGCATCAAACATAATGAGGCCGAAGCTCCGTGTGGAGCCGGGACGTGTTGTTTTGTACTTTTGTATCCTAAGGAGATATTAGAAATGTAACACAAGTTGCAGGATTTTCAGCTATTGAATCAGACTTCAGGCATCTGAAGGGACGTTTACGCCCATCTTCATTTGTAGAACAGCCAGTAGGAACACCCTATTGAGCCAAGAGGATAAGTAGAGGTTTGCTCTCAGACTACTTCAATTGGGTTTTGCCCAATGATGCCAGAAAAATACAGCCTACCCCAAACTTTCTTTTTCTCCAGTTTTTTTTTTTACCAGTCTCCCAGTTTCTTCAATTTTCTGTTCACCTTACCTGCTTTGGATTTATATATCAAATAAAGTGGAGGGAAGAAACTAAGTGCATTTACTCAAGGGTTGTGCTTAAGTATCATTTTAAGGTTCCTTTTTTATTATTATTTTTTTTTACTTATGCTACTTTCTACTTCTATTCCATGACATTTCACAGGAAATTATTGCACTTTTAACTCCACTACATTTGTCTGGGTGCAACTGTTACCAGTTACATTTTAGATGATATTTATAACATTAGAAACACATGATTAGTTTATATAGTATGATGAAAATATGAAGCACTTAAATCTAGCGTTACTTGAACCAACTACATTAAAATACTATAGAATTATTAAGTATACTTACATGTTAATGCATCTGTAATAATAATCAAATATGACAATAATCACAAACACAAAGTTCTTTCACTTTTGATACTTGAAGTAAATTTTGCTCAAGATACTTTTGAATGAACTTAATGTTGTATATTTTATATTGTGGTATTGCAACTTTAAAGTAAAAGTTTTGGGGGGGAACCCACGCACCGCAACCCAGACGGCTCCGAACAAACGAGTCTTGAAAGAGATTTGAAAACTCCACCACTGACTAATATATTTGTTATACTGAATCTTCACTTTTGTTATGAGCTGAAATTTGATCTATTGGAGAAGCACATGAAAGCCTACAACTAAATATAAAATACATGAAAAAACAGCAGATAATAGCCATTTAACATAATGCAACTGAACACACAATGTCAACCGCAGAGCAGAGAGCAGAGAGAAGTATTGATTTACAGCATATTTATAGGATGTTTAACAAGTTAGCTGCAGGGAAAAGGCCGACTGGAATAAAGACAGGGTGGGAAATGAGAAATGTGAAATGTCAGCATGCTAAACATGATGCCATCTTATTTTCTACCTCTCAGAACAATATTGTCCAGTCAAATTCTATTCAAACTCAGTAGTTGCTTTGGCTGCTCTGGCCTCAAATCGAAAATGCCAATGATCGATTTTAGTCTGTCAGACAGTTCATTTATTGACAGCAATGAAACGCATCTTTGTCTGATGTATCTAGATGTCAAAATAAAAGCCCATCCACATCATGTCATCATGATGGGGCTGGTAAATTAAAAGCCCCTTGCTGACCACCACATGATACTGCTGGTGGTAGTTCATTTGGGCTGAAATGTGACAGTGATTGATGCCCAGATGTCAGGCAGCAAATTGCCCATCCGCCCAATCCCCAAACACACACACACACAAAGCTATGCACAAATGCTTGCATGCACCACTACACACACACATAGTAAATGCCCACCCGCATGCTTACTCACCCACACAAACACCTTATTTATCACGCTTGCATGCACACACACACACACACACACACACACACACAAACTGGATTTTTTTTTTGTGTGTGTGAACTGAAACTGTGCCACAAGTCCTGCTCAATATACTGCACACCATCAGTCAATTGTCTCTCTAAGATCACACACACCAATTCATGCACATGCACAAGCTCAAACCTCACTAGCTACTCTAGATGTTATCCCAGGGCTTTTTGCCCGCTAAGACCTCACACGTTTCCTATAAACAACATACTGTATATACTTCAACCGATGCCTCTCCAGCATGCACACACACACACTCTCTCTCTCTCTCTCTCTCTTACACACGCACACGCACACACACCTTTCCCCGTGTTCCCCCAGAGTCTATATGTGTCACCAGTGGATGTCTCCCCCCTAATGTTAAGTCCAACAGCTCAAGTTTGGTCTGATAGGCCAATTATCGAGTGTTAAATCCCGGATTGTCAACCCCCCCAGTTGGATTAGTGGTCCTGTCAATCACCTTTGGCACTAATCCAGATAAAAGTCACATGGGACTGAGAGAGACAGAGGTCGATGTAGTCTGTTGGCAAAGCATATGACTTACTCCTATCTTTCTTCCTCTTCTTCCTATTCTCACTTTTTCAGTTTCTCTGTGGAAACATTTGGTGCTGTTCCGACTGCCACTGTTGTCTTTTCCCCTTGCAGATCTTCTTCTCAATAGTTTTGTTTGTTTGTTTCCATCAGTTTAAAGAGGATTTTAAAGCTGTATTCATCAATTATTGGCCACTAGGAGGGAGAAATATATAAAAAATAGGCTGACAGACACACAGCTTTGACATATTAGCCTGTGCAATCCATCCCTTCCAGAAGATCCAGTCTGATCTTCAACGTACCGAGGCTACCCATCGCTGCTCGTATCAGATTCAAAACCCTGGTACTGGCCTTCCAAGCGGAAAAGCGGAAAAGCACTATATAAGTGAAGTTTTTTTTTTTTTACCAATTCTACCCTGAATTACTTACCTTTAAAAGAAATAACACAATGTTGCATTAGAAAGAATAAGTAGATATGTATAGCCTATTTGTATATGGTGTCTTTAATTTACCATTGAACACAAATAACAATATTGATAAGAAGAGGAATATGACAAATACATCTATACGTGTTTTAAGTAATCAGGATAACAATAATGATACCATAATGATATTATTAATACAGATAAAAAATAAATATCTTATTAGATCTGCAGTATAATAATTCTCACTGTAATGCCTTATCACTATGTTATCCTTCTAGTGCGCATGCGCTTCTGTGCGTGCTGCCTTTTACGGTTGCTCCGCTCGTCTTACTTGCTCTTTTAAATCTTTTTGTTATTTAACTTTGTACTTATGGGTTTTTTGTTTGGTGTTA
>JAVQJL010073554.1:0-28242 GCA_036024295.1 Nannoperca obscura | reverse complement strand
CCCCCCCCCCCCCCCCCCCGCGTGTGTCAGAGAAGTTTATGTCTGAGTGAAAATTGCTTTCCTTTTCAAACTGAATTTACATTTGTCTTTGGGAATAAAATGCATAGAAATGTCTCCGGCTGCAGCGGAAGGTTTACACGTTGTTACCAAATAACAATGTGTAAATGTCCTGCACACACACACAAACACCTACACACACACACACACACACACACACACACACACACACACACACACACACTCTCTGAGAGGCACAACATGTTGTTAGTAACGTTTCCTTGATTTTACATAAATGTGTTTTGCTGCAGCAGTTCGAACCTATATGCAATTGTCTTTGTTTGTTTTGTTTTGGTGATGTGACTAACGTCTAACGTTCCCGGTTAGTTGGGTTGGTCCTCCTCCTCCTCCTCCTCCTCCTCCTCCTCCTCCTGTAGACAGAGGATGTAATCAGCTCAGACCTGCTGACTCTGCAGCTTCAGGACCAAATATCTACCTGTCCTTGAAAACACACACTTCAATTATCCAACACTTTAGATTGGTTAAACACACACACACACACACACACACACACATCACTCCTTCCCACTTTAGTATTTTTTCTTTCTTTCTTCTTCTCTTCCTCTTTTTGTCTGTTTCCCATTCTCATTCTTTTCTTGTGGTTTCTCTCCCTCTCCTTCTTTCCTCTGACTCTCTCATCAAATTCACTTTCTTTTTTCTTTATTTCTCTCTCTTCCTCCGGCTTCTTACATCCCTCCCTCCTCTCTCTGTCCCTTTTTATTTTTATTTTTTAACCCTTCGCTCCATCCTCTCTCGCCCGGTGGTGACATTAATGCCCTGGGAGGGAAGATGGAGGGATGAAGGATCCTATAAGCTCTTGTTTATGTGATGAAATGGTGAAAATCGTGGTGTTATTGACAAGTTGAGACGCTCTGAGCTCCTGAGCTTTATTCTTGTTTCTTGTCGCGTGGAAGGATTCTGTCCATAACGCTGTTTCGTCTTCTGCAGACGAGGTGTGTTTGGGTGATGGAGGACAGTGTTTTAGCCACAGTGTGAGGTCCACCATCTTCATCTTCATCATCTTCATCCTCTCATCAGCGTGCGTAGTGTCGTGATATTCTTCAGAACATTAAACACAAATTATTATGCTTCTGATAAGAGTCTGCAGTGTGAATATCACCCGCTGTTCCAGCAGCCAGGAGGTGAAACACGGGTTTCGTTAAACACTCGATCAGTTATCGTCCATATTGATCGTTTACTGATAGATATTTCCTCCTTATAGTTTTGTTGTTGTTGACAGGAGTAAAAGAGTTGTTGTCTGGTTCTTTGCAGACGCGTTGCAGTTGGTTAAAGATCCTCTGGCTCACTTCAGTCTTTACATCCTCCATCTTTTGTTTGTTAAGAAAGTCGATATTTATTTATTTATTTATTGAAGAAGTCTGAGACTGGAACTGAAACAAACATCCCAAGAGTTGTTATTCTTAACAGCAACTGTGTGTGTGTGTGTGTGTGTGTGTGTGTGTGTGTGAGTGTGTGTGTGTGTGTGTGTGTGTGTGTATGTGTCTGAGTGTGTGTATGTGTCTGAGTGTGTGAGTGTGTGTGTGTGTGTGTGTGTGTGTGTGTGTGTGTGTGTTTTCCAGGCTCAGACAGAGATCCAGGCCATGATGGAGGAGAACACCTACCCTTTGTTTCTTAAGTCGGATCTGTACCTGGAGTACACGCGGACAGGAGGAGAGAGCCCCAAGCCTAACCCTAGTGATCAGAGCCCCTCATCAGGTCCAGCCAAGCCGGTGCCTGGGTACCTACCCACACTCGCTGAGGATGAGGAGTGGAGGTGAAAGGATGCACAATTAATGTCTTATATTGCACAGGATCTGTGCCTGTCAACTGACTTTTCTGAGCACAACACTAATGAATGAAATAATGAATGTTTGTGATGTCTGCAATTTTATCTGATCTTAGGTGTGGAGGAGGAGTGAGGGAGATGGAGGAAGAGAAAGATGAGGAGGAGTGCGGAGACACACCGGCTGGTAGGCTGACTCACAGCCTGCTGATGCAGACAGCACCGCAGAGAGCCTCCACCAACAGGAGGAGGCCAGACAGCAGAGAGTACAGGTGTGTGTGTGTGTGTGTGTGTGTGTGTGTGTGTGTGTGTGTGTGTGTGTGTTATACTTACTGTTTCAAACGGAACAAATAAGAAAAAGTCGATTCTTTACTTTTAATATAAACAATGGTTGGCTTTTACACCTATTTTGAAGTTTTCTGAATTGGTCTCTGCTACTATGTTGCTTAGAAATGAGGTGAAATGACATATTATCTGACTATTGATGAAAAAAATTAAAACCAGACCTGCTGAAACCAACCAAACATGAGAAGACTGAAACATGTCCTGGTCATAGAAATAGTGTTTAATGTAATGGAAAATGTCATTACTTATGTGCTTGAATGTGTTCATGTGTCAACATGTGAGCTCACTACATTATAATCTCTCCGCTCATTCTCAGACCGTGGCGGGAGCCGGTAAACCCATACTACGCAAACATGGGCTATGCCCGTGCTCCAGCAACCAGTGCCAATGACAGCGAGCAGCAGAGCATGTCGAGTGATGCAGACACACTGTCACTGACCGACAGCAGTGTGTGAGTACACACAGATGAACTCGCTCACTCCTTTATTAAATCAGTTACTTGACTTAATGACATCACTGGTTTTCAGAATGAATGAGCCATTAAGATCTCTGTTTGATTGTTTATCCATGTCTGTGTGCAGAGATGGTATTCCTCCATACAGATATCGGAAGCAGCATCGTAAGGAGATGCATGAAAGTGCCAAAGCCAATGGACGTGTGCCCCTACCTCATATACCTGTGAGTTATACACAACAAATTTAGGCTCATATAGGGTGCTCAGACTTATTTTATGGTTATCACTGGGTTTCCTGCCTAATTTCTTTTGTCAATGTATTAAAATGGCTTCTGAATTTTAGCAGCAGAGGCGTATGGGGATTTGTGGCATGTCATTTTGGTGCTTTTGTCTGTATACAGCGCACGTACCGCATGCCAAAGGACATCCACGTAGAGCCTGAGAGGTTTGCAACGGAGCTCATCAGCAGGCTGGAGACGGTTCTCCGAGAGAGAGAGGCTCAGGAAAGACTCGAAGAGAGGCTGAAGAGAGTACGACTGGTGAGTGCATTACTGTGTGCGCTCCTTGTGATGCTGTGATGTTTACAGTTTATTTTTTAGTAATGAGAAACTGATGTGATGTGTTCGGCAAATCAGCTCACAGTGAGTTCAGCAGACTCCTTGGCACGCTAGGATTTTATAACTAAACTAGGACTTTGACGCACGCTTTTCTTTGGAAACATTCAGTTGAAATAGCATTGAGTTAAAATGGTCAACCAGATTTAACTTCAGGCTGTTAAACTGTCACAGGGATGTTTAATAAAGTCTCTTTATTTTTAATGAAAAATAACCTAAAAGATGGCATAATTTGTCTCTATTTCTATTACACACACGTTTGCTAAGGGCATTTATACATTGTATTTCTCAGTTAGAGTTCAAATATTTATCTCCTTCTCCCAACAGGAAGAAGAGGGGGACGATGCTGACATCTCAGTGACAACCTCCATGTCTTCTCATGGCATGCAACTCCCCCCCCCCTCATCGTTTCCACTTCTCTACGGTGCCCGTTATTCAGAGACCACTGCTAACACGGCAACGGCCGCCACTTACGGCGGCCTGGTTGCCATGGAGGATTCCCATGACGACCCGGAATCTATTTTGGATGAGCATGTACAGCGGGTGATGAAAACGCCAGGCTGCCAGTCGCCGGGGGCAACCAACAGCACCTTAGGAGGAGGGGGTCGAAACACTCCTCCCAAATCATCACGTTCTCCTGATGGGGGGATTGGCCCGCCTCACTACCTCCCACACCGAGGGGGAGGTCACAGTCTGCCTGCTGCTGGGGTCAAAGGTAAGAGGCTGTGGAGAGGAAGCATATGATGTGCATCAAAACATCCACCCGTTATTTTTGATCCCATGTGTTCTTGTAGATGTCACAGTGAACAAGATATATAATTTTTTTTATTGTGAACAAATCCCAAACCAACAACGCATTATTCCATCTTTATTTTCTGACTTCCCTGCCCTGTCTGTGGCACTTAGTCCCAAGTCCATCGGCTCCCACTGAAGAAGTGAATCTTAAAATTAAGTCACCTAAATTAGCTGGGCACTGCAGGTTTTGGCATTACTCAAACAGGAGAAAATGGTGCTTCTTGCGAACAATTTTTAGCGGAGGATGAACACATATATGGTGCTCTAGTGAATATGAACAACAGCAGGACACTATGTGGTGCCCTATTAGACTCTGTACAGTACTTGTTAGTAGGATCAATTCATTGCTATTTTCATGGAATTTGTTGGCTTTGAGAAAGTTAGAGAATATCACCAGCTTTGACAGACATGCCACAGTGCTGGCTTTATAAAGATTTCTTTAAAAACATTTCCTGGTGAGCCACAGCTGGATTGGCACTTGATGTTTAGGTATGATAACAAAAGAGAGCCCTGAATTCAGGGCACCATTTCTTATTTCATTTATGTTCTTTATATTACACTTCCAATGCCTTGTAGGTATTTTTGCCAGACCAGGTGTCAACGCTGCAGCAGTGGTGTTATTATATTTTACTTGATTGTAGGATGTATTGAAGAGAGGCTAGTATGTCACTAATATGACTTGCTGTGATGTATATCTCAGGTGTGCATCACCACAAGCAGCTGTATCACCACAGAGGAAGAGAAGGCCAGGAGGAGGCGGGTTCTAGGTCTCAGGCCAACTGTATGTGGAACGGAGACCCAGCCAACCAGTACGCAGGGAGAAGTCGTAACTACGCTGATGGGGCTGGAGCCAGCACACTTGAGGGCATGGGTTACAGGTAGGCTAGTGTGGTTGAGAGTGCTGATAAATGAGCTGTCTTTTTATTCAGATGACCCCAATTTGTTTGTGTATGTCGTTACCTGTTCGTTCTGCAGTAGTAAAGGCAGCACGCTATCACGGCGAGGTTGTAAGAAGGCATCAGAGACACCAGGCAAAGGGGAAGAGAGTGGGCGTGGCACAGAGGCCCAGGTACCACATGAGGATCTGGAGAGAAACCAGAAGATCCTGCAGTGGATGATGGACGGAGACAGACAAAGGAAGAGCACACATGGGTGAGTAATATAACGTGTATAACTCATGATTAATACTTTAAGATATTTTTTGAAATTACTTGAATTCATGTTTATTTTATTTGAAATATTTTGTTATGGTTATGATGATTTACAAGTTCAAACTAATGTGCTCGGCTTAGTGTCTAAAAGTAAACGGCAGCACAATAGAGGCTTCACTAGATCAGTAAACACTGATATGTATGTAATATGACGTATGTACATCAACATATTAACATAAATTCAAAGTATAGTAACCGTTTTTTTGCGGTGCATGGGGTCAGTGAAACAGTACTCCAGCTGACAAAGAAGCAACATTAGCATTAGTTTTTCATCTATTCATCTTTTTCAGAAGGCTCTCCAATCCACCAATCTCATAGAAAAATGCAAACACTTAAACCACACCACCTCATGTGCCTACAGAAATAAAACAAATGTTTTAGCAGTCTTATCATGACGCTATTCTTCACGCACTGTGCTGTGTCCACATGTTAACAGTTACTTTTCCTTCACAGTGTGGGATCAAGTGGAATCGTATTAATGTAGCTGCATACCGAATTGTTTTTAATGAGGTGTAAATTGACATACTTTTCAATGTCACATCCTTTGACATTCATCGTGTCTCCCTCTCTTTTGCTGGTCCAGCGGCAGCACCAGTAGCTCCAGGAGAACGGGAACCAGCAGCGAGTCACCACGTCCAACTTCAGTGGAGCGGCCTGGAGCTGTGCACCCTTGGGTCTCTGCCCAGCTGCGTAACAACCCTTCTGTGTCCCCCGTCATCCCCGGCTCATCGTCCGCCCAGGTCCAGCCCTCGCACCCTTTCATCCAGGACCCGGCAATGCCCCCCAACCCAGCTCCCAACCCCCTCACCCAGCTGGAGGAGGCTAGGAGGAGGCTTGAGGAAGAGAGGAGGAGGAACGCACTACAGCAGGCCAAGCAGAGGTTGGTGACAAGTCCATTTTATTTGTGTAGCTGTACAAACAATTCTCACGCCAAAACACTGCGACAGAAAACCTGCGCTGGAGCACATAAGGCGTTCGAGTGAGTGAGTGAGTATGTGTTTGTTCACATATGAGTGAAGTAGCTAAAATTACTAGCTAGTGTTTGCTTATCTGCTAAGTTAATAAGCTAGTTAACACAGCCAACTGTCAAAGATAATGCTGGTCTAGACACAAGCAGCACTCGGCTGTATGAATGGTTGCTTTTGTAATTTACATTAATCCATAAGTTAATGTTATACATTAATGTTTGTTTTGACATGGATCTTTCTCTCTTTAAAGGCATAAGTCTGGTAAGCGCCAGGTGTGTGAGAACATGACGGTCGCCTACTACTTCTGTGGAGAGCCAATCCCATACCGAACATCAGTCAAAGGCAGAGTGGTGACTTTGGGCCAGTTCAAGGAGCTGCTTACCAAAAAGGGCCATTACAGGTGAGAACAGGCATATGTTTTCAAATGTAAAGTGTGGGAGGGAATGTCACATTTTGTTTAAGATCTGTTTATTAAAGAAATAAATAATCCCACTCCATTGGAAACACAATCTTATTTATGTACATATGGAATGTCACATTTTAAGCCTCTGAAAACAGGAGGTAGTTGTTTGCATAATCTGTTTATCTAAAATAAAAACGCAATAGCTAGAGCATTGAAGAGTTCTGTCTGTCGTGTACTCACGGTGAACTCTCATGTTGCAAGTTGATGACGTCGTTATGTCACATGCGGTGCAAAATGTTGTGTAGAGTGATGGCACTGTTATCATTCCTGACAGATTCAGTCATCGTGAATTGAATGACATATATAGCCTTTTAACTTAATTTGTACAGATTGAAGCATTTTAAGATAATGTACAATAAGAAAAACGTACCAATGTAGGTACTGGTGGACCATTGTTATTGCAGAGTTCAAAGGGTTAAAGGAATCATTGTTTAGTTCTGTAATAATAAAGCATCTTTGGGTTTTTTGTGCAGGTTTTACTTTAAGAAAGTGAGCGACGAGTTTGACTGCGGTGTTGTGTTTGAGGAGGTTCGTGACGACGACGCCATCTTGCCTATCTTCGAGGAGAAGATCATCGGAAAGGTGGAGAAGGTTGACTGAAATTTGGGAACAGGAAGATGACAGAATTGCAACAAGATCATTTGGGGGAGAGAGAAAAAAAGGAGATTGGAAGAGAACACTGGGGTTGGATGGAAATTCAACTGCGAGAAAAACGAACAGACGTATGACAGAAAGTGGAAAGATGGAAGGAGCAATGTGTGACAGAAGGGAGATAGCGCTGCATGGTAGAAGCTCAAGTATTAAGGAGGTGGTTATTTTTATGGAATATCTGGATATCTGCGTCATGCCTGGATCAAACCCACATACAGCAAAGAAGCTTGGCCAGATGAACCGGGAGCGGAGTAAAGGAACATAAATTATTTCACCTTGTCTTGTCTCCACTGTGGATATTTCAGCAGCGCTGTTAAAATCTGATGTCTGACCAGTCTTCCATTTACACTGCGATGGATGGAAAAGGGTGAGGAGACTGCTGGAAGGAGAGAGAGGATAAAGTAGTCTTCCACTTCTGCTCTGGAGGAGTCTGTCCTTCGCAGACCATTGCAATGCTGCTACATTACCACGGAAACTCTTCAATTGGTGCTCAGGACAGTAAAGAAAGCGGTTTTGTTCCATTCGGGAGTCTCGCTGCCTTTTGCTGTCTCTGTTCCTCATCAGCTGGTGACGAGGGGCGAGGACAGAGGATTTTGGGGGAGTGGAGCCTGATTCTCCTCTCGTTGACTTCATAGCCTCAAAACACAAACTTTCTCACCCTCGAGTCCTAGATGTCATGTAGTGATCTCTCACAGCAACATTTTCAGACAATAGCTCTCCACACAACTTGTTTACCAAAGCTACATATTTTTGATAAGACAAGTATCCTAGCTACTTGTTTCATTTTATTTGAATTGTGTATGTACAAGGCAGGTACTATTACTTATTAATGCAGCCTAATTTCGTTATATCTCAACTTAATGTATTATTGTGTATGTTTTGAAGCTAGTTCATTAGTCATTTCAGGGCAGCCATTTTGTTGTTTTCCCTCTGTAATACATCCCTGCACCTCAGATCTGTACCTTTCGATTGTGCAGTTATGTTGTCCTGCGCAATGGATTTTCATAATAGGATTGCTCCCCTCCCCACCCTCAAAAATTCTCATGAAAAATAAGAGCGCGCACTAAATGTGTGCCATCTTTGACTTCAGTATCTGTTTTTTTTTAACAGGTCACACTGTCCCCCTCATGTATGTCATATTTTTCTGCTGTACTAAGAGCCTGTGTTCGTAACTCTGAACTCAGTCTAGGTGCCTGCCTGCCTTCCTGCCTGGACAGTGCCATTACTATCTAGAATGCGTATTCTGAAGCCGTGTTGGTGAGTGGGAAAAGCCTGTCATGTATGCCTGAACTCAGCCAAAGAGCATATCGTGAGTCCCATAGGATCAAATGTATTTTTTCCGTCATGAGCAAAAGGAAATGTTCTTTCTCTTGCAGATTTATAAACTTGCGCCGAATTTAAAATCTGCAGCGTCTCTTAAAAGGATAGTTTGACATTTTCCGGGAAATGCTTTTCTGTGCTTTGTTGCTCTCGTGTTTGTACCTACAGTAAATATAAAGCTACACACAGCAGTTGGTTAGCTTTGCAATTATTTTCTCAATTCATCGCGGCCCAAAATTGCTTGATTTGTTCGAACAACGAATAGCAGCAAATCTGCACAATTTAGAAACGACAACCAGAGAGTGTTGGGCATTTCTGCTTGAAAATGCCTTTAATTGATAACCTATATTGTTACAAATAAGTTAATTTAAGTTTCAGGTCAAACTAACTTTATAAAACGTGTTATTTAGTGAGCCTTAAAGATGCTGCTAGGTGGGTTTTGTTACCTTTGGATAGAGGCAGGCTAACGGTTTCCCTCTTTTTATGCTGTGCTAAGCTAACCAGCTTAGCACAGCATAAAAAATAAAAAAAAATAAAAAAATATATATATTTATATATACACACACACACAGAGATATGAGAGTGGTATCAATCTAGCTCTTAGCAAGAAAGCAAAGAAGTGCATTTTTAAAATTGTCCAACTATTCCTTCAAACTCCTCACAGTGCAGTATCATAAAGCACTGTGCAGACAGTGCACTGATCACACACCAGCTATGTAAGCTGAATGTAATTTGACTTTTTCTAAACCTCTACCTGCTATGTCCTCAAAGGAAATCTCTTCATTGGACCTGTCATCATGTCTGTCTTCATTATTGATCTCAAACTGTTGGCCTCATTGAGTGTTTTGTGTTATCTATGCTGGTAGTAAATTGAATGTGTTCATCAAACAAAGAGGTCCTACTGTTCTTTGTGCAGGAATATCAAAAACAGTTTGTCCTGGGTTTCTGCCCAGTAAGGGAAACATAGGATCTAAATACATATGTCCTTACTTCAACCCATTATGCCTTCAATATGAAATTTAAAATTTAGATATGTATTTGTTTATAAAAAAAATGTAATTTTAATAATCACCAAGCATGTTCTTTATAAGGAATGTTTTCCTGAGGAGTTGAATTATCTATTTTGTTTTAATGTTTATCTGCAGACTGCTATGGCCTTCTGATATATTTTCTGTTTTGTTACAACGCCCAGGGACAGATGAATGACAACCTTTTAGATTTGTTTCTTGATTTGTTGATTTGAGTTGATTCGATGGACAAAACAAAAACAACTGCGTCTGTTGTGTTGTCAATTTGTGTGAAACACAGTGCCTTTTATCATGTTAACTTAGAAAATATCTTTATTGAACCAATCCATGCTTTTAATGTAAGTTTTTATTTTCAGTCAGTCCCGTTGAATTTGTAGCTGCAATCATGCTTGCTCACTTCTCTTCCTATAGATCCTCTGCTGTAAATATGTACATTATCATTTCATATGTGTCTTCAGACCTGCACCACATGTCCATGGTGTTTCTGATTTTCAAAGGTTAAAGATGTCACTGTGCTGGATCCACTTGTACATTTCTTTTAAAAAGGTACTTCATAATAAAGATGTTGAATAAACACTTCCTCTCCTTTTTATTGTTCAGGCATCTTTCTCCGCGTTTACTCTCATTCACATACTTTACTTTCCTCAACACATAACGCTGCCTTAAAACACATGGGTGTTTTTCACAGCAGGCTCTTGCCCAAACGATTGTCAAGCCACAACACCGCAACAGAAACGGTTACATACTGTAACCCCCATTCTATGAGTACAGGCTCTTAAATGACTTGTGATATGTGCGCAATGCTTATCGCCGTGTTGACAGGTGCAGGTGTTGCCACACTACTATCTTAAACGAATTAACTTTCTGACGAGTGATGTTTTTTTTTTTTAGTTCAAAGTGCAGTACTGAGTAGTTTTAAGAAAAGTTGTAAGATTTCAGTAATTACAATAATCAAGTAATATTTATGTAATAGGACATTCTAGTAATTACTCAATTACAAAATAATTGCTGAACAATTTTAGTTAATTAGGTCACTTATTGTGAACAGGAAATAAAGTAGATACTGGAGAAGCTAACAGTTGCTGAGTAACTTACATGTTCGCCAATAATTGTAATGTAAAGGCAATATTAATAATATACGAAATAGTTGCGTATGTGCCATACATCCATATTCTGTGCCTGTTCAAAACAAAAGAATCTCTTTTAATGAGCCATGAAGATAACCCCAAAAACTGTACTTGAACGCCACCTTGTGGATTTAGTTTTTTTTCAATTGACGTACAACGTGAGGTCAAAGTTAAAATGTGATGCAAGCACGTACGCAAAAACTAGTTAGGGAAAACGTAATTGGAGGAAGCATTTTGTAAACAAGTTTTTCTTAATTCCTTAACGCGTTTATCTGACCCGAAAGAACACCATTAGCGTTATGTACAGTTGCACTAAATTCAGTGTTTAGGATAATCGCTCTTGATACCCGGTGAATTTAGGGCCCGGAGCGACAACATAAACTGCTAGCTATCGGTTGTTAAGCTAGCAAGTTAGCTTGCCGGCAGCGTTAGCCCGGTTTGTGGCATGCCATGGATCCGTTAAGTATTGTTGCGGATGAAGTGACTTTGGAAGGTCTGGACGGAATAACTATTCCCTCTCTGTGGATACGACTAGAAAATAGACAGCCCAAGTTTCCCCTTAAGCTCGACGACTGCACCAAGGAGCTCATCTGGAAGTCACTTGTCAGCAACACCGAGCTAAAATTCTATGAGCTCCCACAGGAGAGAGAGGATGTTGCGCTGTTTGATAGGTGAGTCTATAATGATGGCTATCGCGAAAGGCTTAATTCAACCCAGATAAAATGCAATCTCCCCTCTTTCCCCTGAATAATGTCCTGATTATTCAAGATAATCCACAGACCGCACTGTAAACATTTGTAGTGGCTCTATTTTCTCCCAGTGAAACACTCAAAACAAGACATCTGAAGCTGTCACTTTGAGCTCTGTAATAATTGTGACTATAATAAAAAAGAAATCGGTAGATCAAGAAAAGAACCACTTAATAAAAAAATCATTCGTTGCAGCCCAATATATTATTGTACAAAATTAGTTTCAGCTTAGCCAACTGCAAAAGAAAACTTCTGCTTTAACATTAATGCATGAGTAATGATAAACTAATTATTCGATTCTTTAATAGTATGTTGTGTGTGTGTGTGTGTGTGTGTGTATATGTAAACTGTGTATATACTCACAGGGACAGTTTACTTTAGTAAACACTTTTATGGCCATTTTGTTGCTAATAAAGTTGATGTGATCTTGATGTGCATGTGTGTTTTCAGGTTTAACAACATCGACCCAGAAACAGGAATTGAAACGGCACTAAGGTTTTCTGACACAAGGAAAGATGTCTACCCGGTCCATATTATTCTAGACAACAAGGATGGGATACAGGGCTCGTGTGCATTCTTTAAAGTGAGGACAGACATCACTAAGCATGTCCGCTCCAAGTCCCTCACCCCACTAGTCAACCTGCAGGAGGCTTTGGAAAGGTTTGTTTGATAGTGTATAAATGTTGTTAAACCACACACTGCCTGCATGAGCATGATTGTAATAATATTTTTAATAATTGTGTTCATATTAAATGACACAAAGGTTAAAGGTTTTCCACATAGTTCATTTTGTGTTGTCTTTCCTCTCAATTAAATACAATCGCTTGTTGTTGTAGACATGATAATGAACATATTAACAGAATCAATCTGCTTGAAAAGTAGATTGCAGATAAGAAAACAAAACAGCATAAAGTCTTACTTACAAGTGTGTAAACTGAGAAGCAGCTACAAACTGTATATAGCTATGACGTTTCTGTCAAGAATGCTTCATATATTGCAAATCTGTCATTAAAGCAGAAATATGATTGGAGTTTTCTGATGTAAAAAGATTAATCAGAATATTCTCAGTTGTACAGATTATTCTACTCACATCTTGATCTATACACATTCATGTCTCTGTTTATTCTCTTGTCTCTCTTAATATATTTGGCATTTTGACAAAAGTAACCAAAAAGATTATAATAGTTTTTGGATTATTTTCACTTTCTTTTTTACTTCAAAATGAAGGCCTACAAATATTTAAGCAGAAATCACAAAGGTTATTCAGATAATTATATTTTAGATAAACCAAACCAAGCTCCAAAATGTAATCTAAGTTTAGTGGAACTGTACATTTGTTTATGTTTCCCATTGTCCCCCTTCTCTCTAACCTGGATGTCCTCAGCTATGGCCGAAAGCTTGTTGTCGTGGCGTCTCAGACGCTGCGTTTCAGGACCTTGATTGGTTTAGAGAGCGATCCTGATATGAAACTCACCGACGACTCTTACTGTGTGTTGGAACGAGTGGGCCGAGCTCGATGGCAAGGAGAGCTACAAAGTGATCTGCACGGAAGCGCTTTCAAGTAGGAGACACGTCCACTCTCATTTAGCACAGAGTCCTTGCTGCCCTGTGTGTTAACTCTGTGCTACAAGCTGCGGTTTAGATGTTCACCATGTAAAAGCCAGTGTTGTGTTTCAACAGGATCGATGCTCGAAAGTTGCACTACATGAGGAAGTCTCTTGTCAGGCATGGACTCGTCAGCATGCAGTCTAATGTTACACGACTGAAGACCGGACACCAGCAACACTCCATCCTTCTGCTGCTCAAACGCTTCTATGTAAACAGGTCTGTTTATGGTCTGCTGTTTTTCTCTTGTACACCTGTAGAGAAGAGAGTAGGGAATAATCTACTATGGTCCTATTGCAATTTCTCAGATTTGAGTAAATTGAAGTCTCAGGCTGTATATCAAACTCCAGTACCTTTTAGCGGCTCTAGGGACGACAATTAGGGTCTAATGGCCCTCAGTCTGACACTTTGATCCAGACTGAAATATCTCAACAATGATTTGATGGATTGCATTGACATTTTGTACAGACATTCATGGTTCCCAGATAATGAAGCTTAAGCACATGAAATCTATGATTGCACCACCATGAGCTTTACATTTTTGTTTTTGTCTCAACAACTATTAGTGCAGCACCATCATCAGTTCAAACATTTCATTTGTCCAATACTTTGGTTTATTACTAAATACCTGCAAAATGAATGACGTTCCCACCAGCCTCTCAGCTGTACTTTAAGTGCTAATTAGGGTTATTCGCATGCTAACACACTAAACTATGACGGTGAACATTATAAACACTTTGTAAAGTAGTACAGCCCAGCAAAGACACTAGTGTGGCTATAGACTTTTAGCCTTGTCTGGTGCTGAATGAAGTATCGACTGCTCGTATCATATTACTATCAGATCAATGATCGGGTGATCAGATACTTCCTGGTTTAAAAACAAAATTGGCCACTTGTAGATTGTTTTGTTTAAGCAGAATACTTGTGTGGCTGCTACAACATTTAACGTTTAGGAACATTGGCTAATTATTTTCAAATAAAGCAAACGGAAACATGGTGATAGTATGATGATACTGAAAGTATTCTTCTGTATTAGTACCAAAATCCAGACACTAGCATTTCTAACAATATGAAGCCCCAGTGAAGACTGCTAAAGTTTGCAGCAATAAAGGCACAAAGCAGCAAGCCTCTTGGATAAAGTGAATAACTAGTCTCATCATCAGTTCTTCATTTTTGAGTAATTTGACTTTTATTGCATTTTCATAATGGAAGCTGTAAAAATAAACAAGCTTTTTCATGTGAGCTCAAGTATACTGAAAGTAAGATACCATTAAATCCCCTTTTGAATTCACCTGAGAAATAACAGCCAACTTTATTCTCATTTTCTCTTTGCAATACTGTGCTTTTACAAATGTAGTATTACGATTTTAGATACTCCCACTCACTGTCTTTGTCCCTCTCTTGGAGAAATTCCTCTAAACCCCTTCTGCTCTTTCAGGAGGACAAAGTATGATATACTGATGGAGTACGTGTCCAACTTTCTCCAGCAGTCACCCAGTCAGTTTGCCACTTTGATCTCACTCAAAGGACAACTCGTGAGTATCTCTCTGTGAGTGTCTGTGGGTCTGCGTTTGTTCGTCTTTCTGTTTTGTGGTACTAACCGTGTGTTTTCTTTCAGAATGTGGATGAGGGAACTTATAAGCGTGTACTGCAATACATGCGATCTGCCAAGTTGGTTGAGTTTTGCCAGTACCCTTTGGAGGAGTTGGATCCTAGCGCCGGGCCCTGCATCAACAAGAAAGGTGATGTGCTACGAGGCACCATACAGTACATACAGTATAAGCACAACATGATGGTGTCTGTGCTCAAGTCACCAATATATTTGATATGCTCAATATTATCAATACAACAATATATGTATTGTTATCATGGTTATTAGTGATTGTTATGTTAAGCAGTGCCCTATTTGACAACCCAGTTTGAAAGTTACATTAATGTGTTCCAGATCCTTCAGTTCTGTTACTGCCTTAATTATTCTGATGTATTGGGTTCAGCTTCAGTGATCTCGAAGTGATAAATGAAGCTACCGACTGAACATTTCAAATGTACAGTATTTTGAAACTATTACCCACCGATTATATGATATAATCTTATAGATATTTTAAATAGATAATATATTATTATTTTCATATTATGATTTACTGGGACATAAACAAGAACCAACAATTCGTTTCATTATAGATTACTCTGCCACTTACTAGCTTTCTCCAGAGCTTGTAACTGCATCTTTCTGTCCAATCTTTGCAGATGCGATTAAAAGCTTCTCAAAAACCGAGCAAGTGGACCTTTTATGACAAATTGAAAGGATTCTAACGTTACTGTAAAAATTACACTGAAGTGATGTTTATTCTTTTTTGGTGATTATATTCATCATTGTATTTGCCACACGCCTAACAAATGGAACTTTGTTTTCCAGGAAATAAAGTGCTTGTGCGATGTTTGAGACTGTTAAAGCCGTACACAAGGAAGGGCGTCACTGATGATGACGACGATGAGGACGACGAGGAAGAAGACGACACTGGGGGAAGAAGAAGAGATCTCCCTTCAGAGGGGCGCATCATGGAGAATGATGTCCTGTCACAGGCCTATCACATTGGTATGTTTGATCACTTTCCTCATTTACGAAACAGATTTCGGGGATGGTGTGTGTCAAGCAGATTCATTTGGCTTTGTGTTGTTATTTAGGGCACATTTCCTTTTGTTTAGCTGTGTTCTCCAGAACACTGGATTTGAAACTGAATAGTCCTTACCTTATCTGTCTTGGGTGAACAGTGAACGACTTTACCCTCAAATCCATTTTTATTCAGATCCAATGTTCAAGAGGACAGAGACAGCACAAAAACGAAATGCCATTGTCCAGGAAGTCACCGATGATTATCTAAATATAACCATTCTCACCTCCATTATTAATTCTTGCAGCTGTGTTTTTTGTTGTAATGCAGTGTTATCCTGTGGTGCAAAGGGAATCCCACAGAGTGGTATCGGTTTTAGGATGAACGTCGGTAAGCTGGAAGCTCGTATGCTCTGCCGAAGGCTGGAGAGGGACGGTGTGATTAAGGTAAGAGCTAGGCTAATACAACATTTCCCATATAGAGACATTGCCCCCTCACAACAAAGGAAACTGCTTGAAAATGCAATTAGTCTAAACCAGTGAAGTCTGTTAGAGTAATTCATGTGCAGTCAGAGAGATTGGGAAAAAATGTCTTACACAATGGCATGTTAGTTTGTGAATGCAGTCATGCTAGAAGCAAACTGTCAGATATGTTGGCACTTTCCACCCACGTGACCTTCACCAGAGGTTACCCACCACAAAGAACACCCTTCATGTAAAAAGCTGTGATGTGATCTGATAAAGTCAATGAAAGTTTGTTGTTTGTCAGATGGAAATTTTGTGGATCTGTTTGTTTGAGTGGGAAATGCTGTTTGTTAGTAGACAATAGACATGCATCAGTAGCATTTTAACGTTAGATAAGGATAAGATAATGCTAATATGTTAACGCTGAGTGTACAGAAGCTCTGTCTTTTAATGAATATTGCCTTCATTTGACCTTGTAAGCCATACTAGCAACATGTATGTCTGTCGGTCAGTCAGTCTGTCCACCATTGTGGTCCAGACTGAACATTGTGACATTCATGTACCCCAGAGGATGGATTCTTGACTTTTGCTCTGGCACCACCACAAGATTGACATTTGTTGTTTTGATTGAAATGTCTCCACAAATATTGGATAATTTGTTACACACTAGATGATTGACTTGTAATAACGTTGGTGAGCCCTCAACTTTTCATCTAGAGCCCTAATCTGGTCAAAAATTTAAATCTTTAAATATGTTGTGTGAGGGGGAAAAAATCAGATGTGTGACCCCAAACTGCCTTTCCTGATGGTGACAGATTTCCACCACTGTTGGTTTATGACCAAATACCTGCAAAATTAATAACATTCCCATCATTCTCTGCTGTACTTTGTCTTAAGTGCTACTTAGCTGTTCAATTTTATCATGCTAACACACTAAATTAAGATTGTGAACATGATAAACATTATACTTGCTAAACATCAGCATTAGCATTGTCATTGTGAGCGTGTTAGCATGCTGACATTCGCATTTAGCTCAAAGAAAACCTCTCAGAGCTGCTAGCATGACTGTAAACTAAAGTATTAACTTGTATTATATTGTAAATAGACAAAATGTAGGAAATATATATATATTTATATATATATATTAATAGTAGTAGTTTATCTATTAATGTAGTGTTTTAAATTATGAAGAATTTAATTCAAGGTATTATACTACACATTATATTGTATTGCATTGTAAAGGTGTTTCCATTTTTCTTGCAGGGATTCATGGAGGATGAGGGTCGTCAGCGGACTACAACATTTATCAGCCATAAGTGCGTATCTATAAACAAGTGTAGATTTATACATTCTTACTCATGAAATCAGATAGTATTGTACCAAAATATTGTTCTGTTCACTTCTCATGACAGGTGCGTGGGCGTAAGTGATCAACTCCAACTGTTTGCTAAGGAGCAGGAGCGGAAAAAGCTTCTGTACTCTTCTGCACCAGAGACATCAGGTACTGCGCCTGCCGCCCCTAAAACTCCATCGGCCTCAAAGTCGACAGCAAAAGTAAACACCAAGACTGCTGCAGCAAAGACGATTCAGAAAGCAGGTGGAGGAGGAAATAAAGGTGCAGAGGAGGCGGGGCAGATGTGTGGCGATGGAGAAGTGGATGCAGCAGGCTTGGACGGAGAGGGAGGTAAAGCAAAAGGAAAGTCGGGAGGAAAAAGTCACACTTCAGGGAAGAGAAGCAGTGTGAAAACTAAACAGACACAACCTGAGATCCCCATCGTGCAACCTACACCAGCTGACTGTGAGTTCTCTGTAAACCTTTACACATTTCACAACTGATATCACTGAGAAATTACTCTAAGCCAAAATGCACACCGTGATGATAGAAGTGTTAGTTTAATTGGGCAGTTAGAGCTATTTATGTTGACTGGCTTAGCTGTCATCACTCAGGTGAAACCCCAACCTGCAGGGAAACCACAACCTCTTTGACACCTGACTCGATGTCCAATCCCAGCGCAGGTGATTTGCAGAAATGGGCCTAAACAACTACACTTTAGCTACACTTCAGCAATAGTCAGACTTTTCATTCTATTTTCTGTCTTGCTTCCCACACAAAATGGTGCTGCTTGAACAGACTTTAAAGTCGATATGGCAAACTTGTCACCAAACAGTTGCTTATTTACCCATCTAGCAGACACGGAGCAACATTAGCTTATTTGAAGTTGAGTTTCTGTCCATCTGATGACTGCAAATTCAAAATCCACTTTTTTTCTCAGCTTTGGTCTCCACCAACACCTGAGGGAAATGTCTGTCTCTCCACTATGTTCACCAGCTAGTCTCTCATTTTGTCTGTCTGCTGTGTGGTGCTAGGCAGAGGATGTTCAGTGGGTTTTTAGAGCTTTTCTGCAAAATATGGCTTAAAGTTGACAGATTAAAGCTGTGACAAATTATATGTTTTTTTAATTTGTTCTGCTTAATCATATTTAATGATTTAATGATCTTCTGTCGGAACAAGCTCAAGCTGAGGAGGAGGAAAAATCCAACTCAAGTCCTGCCAGCCCTTCACCTCAGAGTGAGGCGTTGAATGCAGCCGATAACCCGGCAGACAACAACATTGTGGTTGTGAAAGATGTTTGCCAGCCGCAGGTCAGTCTGATGTGTTGGTTTCAGTGTTTCACTGTTTTGTTCCAGCTGTTTAAGACGAGCTGACGAGTGTTGAAAGTAACATTTGGGTCCACCTTCTTCAGGCCCCCAGATGTAAAAAATCCAGAAAGTCTTTGAAGAGGTCTAATGAGACGTACCGCCTGTTGAAGAGGAAGAACCTGATCGTTGAGGCTGTCCGCAGCTCCAAAATCATAGAGGGTCTTTTCCTGTCAGTTTGTCTTCACTGTTGATCAGTTCATTTCAAAGCATCTTATCGCACAGGGAATAGAGGGAACAAGAAATGCCAACATGCTGTCTTTCTCCAGGCTACAGAAGTTAATCAATGATGAAGAAAAGCTGGATGGAGTCAACTCAAAGTGTTGCAGGAAGACAATTTTACGTCTCGTTGACAGTCTGTCTAGAGAAGGCTTGCTTAAGGTTTACAAGACCACTGTCGTACAGGACGGGATCACCAAGAAGGTAAATGCACACATCACAGCTTCATGGACAGTTACGTTTCTAATTTTCCAATCATTTGCAAGTTCTTTGCTCTTTTATTGCATCCACTGTCTGTGGTAAAATTAAGCTACTGACTGCACATAGTAAACAGTTATTAAGCCATCAAGCTTATTTGACGTAACAAATGAAAATCATTTGGATGAATTGATGTAATAAAAATAACAATAATGATATTAATTATTTTTAGCAGTTGAAGGAAGTTTGACAATACACTTATTTGCTCTATTGCTGAGCTTTAGCATAGACAAAATCCACCTACCAGCACCTCTACAGCTCACTAACAAACATGTTTCTCGCTTGTTTTAAACTGAAGTGTAGAAATGACACTTTGTGGTTTTGTGTCAGACTATTTGTTGACTGGGCACGATAAAGACACCATTAATGTGAAACTATCCCTTTTAAGGCTGCAAAAACTGGCATGGTTTTAATAAGGGGTGGGACAATATGTTTTATCTCCCAGTTTGATAACTATCACAATCATGTGCCAATTTGATATGTATTGCAATTCCATTTTACAATTTATTGCAATTTAGTTTGCTTTTTTAACACTAGTCAATGGTTAAAAGATGATGGATTTTATCATGAGTCATATTTTAATTTGCTAATCAAAAAAAAGAATTACGACACTTAGCCACGCACTTAGTGTTTGGCGGTGTGATTAAGGTAAGAGCTAGGCTAATACAACATTTCCCATATAGAGACATTGCCCCCTCACAACAAAGGAAACTGTTTGAAAATGCAATTAAGTCTAAACCAGTGAAGTCTGTTAGAGTAATTCATGTGCAGTCAGAGAGATTGGGGAAAAATGTCTTACACAATGGCATGTTAGTTTGTGAATGCAGTCATGCTAGAAGCAAACTGTCAGATATGTTGGCACTTTCCACCCACGTGACCTTCACCAGAGGTGAAGGTCAAAGAACACCCTTCATGTAAAAAGCTAGTAGACAATAGACATGCATCAGTAGCATTTTAATGTTAGATAAGGATAAGATAATGCTAATATGTTAACGCTGAGTGTACAGAAGCTCTGTCTTTTAATGAATACTGCATACTACTTCATTTGACCTTGTAAGCCATAATAGCAACATGTATGTCTGTCGGTCAGTCAGTCAAATAATACGCATAAGTATACATTTTGCAGGGAAACATTTGAGTATGTGTGGTCTTCAAGATCACCCTAAAATCCCAAAATAGATTGTATAGAAAAATGATCAGTGTTTCTTCTTTTTATTAAACAAATATGTCAAAGAAAGCTATTTATAAATCTTTAACAAAACTATATATAAATCTACAGTGACCCCATCTTGCTACCAATTGATAAAGTTAAGACATAACCAAACTGTAAATGGAGAAATAAATGCATATGTTTAAATTACCACAGGCAATTCTCAGACAGTTGTCTGCCCTGTTATAAGAACAGTCAGACTAAAATGATTTATGTTATGTCATGTGTTTATTTTCTAATCAGTACATATACAGTGATGATTAGAACATACTCTGCAACACAACTTTCACTCACTTATTCACTCATTTACCAACATGACGGATCATTAAAACATACGTCACACATTACTAAATACAATTGCACACATACAACAAATGTACTCTCTCTGTCTGATGCAGGTTGAGATGGTGGTTCATCCGTCCGTTCAGCCCAATGATGAAATAGTGAGCCGAGTCATTGAACAGGTCCGCTTCAGAATCTCCAGCTCTTACACAGCTGTACGGTGAGCACAAACCAAATACTTCAAAATCAGTAAGTGAGCAATAGAGCAAGTCTGAGTGAGTGGTAAATGTTTTCTTGGTGGTCACCCCAATCTTGTGGTAAGTTGTATTCTCTGATTTTCACTGCTGTCCCACCGTCTGACTCCATTTTGACTACACTTGTTTTTTTTTAGTTTCTCAGTGTAAATGTTCAATCCTGGCTTAGAATCAGTCTGTGGTATAGAACAGGGAATGAGCATTGTGTATTGATTCTTGTCACTTTGGTCTTTGTCCTCTGTCTCTCAGTCTGCAGCACACCGAAGAGAAAGCCAGAGAACAAGAAAAAAGGTTGGAGGAGATGACTTCTAAAAAGAGCAGGGCTGACAAAAAGAGAGCGAGCAATAAAGACGAAGAGGACTTCAAGCCCACAACAGGTTTGGTCTGACTGCATATTATAAAGAAGCAAAATGGCTTACTTTGGCCGGAAGTTAAGGCTGTGTTCCTGTGATGGGTGTGTTAGAACCATGCAAGCCAAGTAATGTAAAAGCTTCAATATTTTCATGCCCATTTTGGGGAGGCTTTCTCTAATAATTAATCATTAAAAGGAAACTTTTGAATTTGAATTCACAGCTGGAAAATGCTTTCAGATCCTGAAAATTTGCTGCTCTATTTAAGTATTGTTTTCACTGTATATGCACTGTATAGTGATCCTTAAGATCGGATTTCCTTCTAAATCTTTGTCCCTTTTTCATTGTTTTGTTCTCTGTCTTCTCTCTGTTTTTGTAGTTCGGGGATTGGGAAAGACTTTTGGCTTCCAGCCTAAGATGCATCGTCTGCGTGCTATCCATAACTTCCTCTGGTACCTGATATACGGGCACCCGCTCAGACACAACGCCACCAGCTCTCAATCGACCAGTCAGACATTAGAAAATACAAACGGCTCTAACCCCGACTCAGCAAATACAAACGGACAAACACAAACGTCCGAAAGTGCTGCCGCGGGTTCTGCAAACCCACAAACTGCAGATTGTACTTTGTCTAACTTGGATGAGACATTATCAGGTGATGAAGAGGAAGAGCTGAAGGATAAATCCTCACCTGGTCGTGGTCAGTCTGACTTGAAAGGTGAGCGAGCAGCGTGTGTGTGTGTGTGTGTGTGTGTGTGTGTGTGGGAACTCCTCTGTAGTAAAACGTGGACCTATTTTGAATGAGCTTTTATTTTGTTTCTTATAACTTGTTTCTATCAAAAGCAGAGCAAGATTTCTGCGTACCATTTATTTACCACTGCATATTGGGACATACTAGTGAATGTTGGTATGCATATTATAGTGATTGTAATTTTAGTCATTTTTTCCGACTAACCACCTTGGTTTTTCTGTAATCCCCACTATCTTTGATAGTGTATGCTGATGAAGAGTCCTGGAAAAAATTCATGCCTCCTGTCCGTGTACACAAGGAGTTTGGCAGCGGCTGGGCGATGGTTGGCGACCTGCTCCTTTGCCTGCCCCTCTCCATCTTCATTCAGGTCATACAGATCAATTATAAGGTGAGCGCACATTTTCTTTTGTTTTTAAATGTTCATGCATACCATCACAGTTTTACCGTCTGTGCGCTTTAGGAAAAAAACGAACACATTTTCTGTTTCTGTGACAGATATACTGTAGCGGTTCTAAGTATTGGTCTGTCCTCTATCTAAGTGGAGCAGATATACAAGATACACATACACATTAAAACTGTAGCTGCAGCAGCAGTCTGTGGTGCCATTGTACACGTTCTATACACATACATTTGATATCTTAGTTTAAAAGCTGTGCAGTACAAGAAAGGAGAGTACCCTAATGGTGATTTCTTCCTGGCCAGCGGCCTAAAACTAGACGTTTTACTATTTCCTTACTGCATAAAAAATACATGTTTCTGTAACGTAGTGGTGCAACAATCGACAGAAAATCCATAACCATTTATTTTGATAATTGATTAACTGTTGTAGCTGATGTTAAGATGTTCTGCTTTTCATCATGATTTTAAACGGAATATTTTTGAGATTTGTACTGTGTGTTGGACTAAACAAGACATTTGAAGATGTCACCTTACACTGGCAAAGTTGTTCAATGTTACCTGCAATTGCCAGTATATTGGGTACATCTAGCTTAAACCAACGCAGTCTAATACAGCAGTTATGTAATAAATCCTAACTTAGATTCCATTATGCCTCCTAAGTTATACATGTGGACATTTGTGAGATAATGTTGATGGTCCCACTTTGTATAGCTCAATTTGCAATACACAAGGGAAGACAGAGCACATGCAGTGCATAAAAACACATTTGCTGACTCATGTCCGCAGGTGGATGGACTGGAGGAATATCTCGACGACCCTGTGAAGCAACACTATCTTATTCGAGCGCTGCCTGCAAGAATGAGAAGACAGCTGCTTTATAAACGGTGACTTTCTTTCTCTTTTGCTCTCTCTGTAACATATCATGGCTGTAATTCTAAACCAAGTATTAATGGGTTCTTTATATCAGGAGATACATCTTCTCATTTCACGAGAACCTCCAGAAGTTGGTCTACATGGGTCTGCTGCAGTTTGGTCCCGTGGAGAAGTTCAAGGAGAAAGACCAGGTACATGGGCGCCACATCAAGTCCAGTCTGTCAGTAGATCTTTATAATGTGACCGCTGCTCTGATCCCCACATAAAACACAGAATTTGATTTGGCTACTGTATAATCATAAAAGTAACCTGGAGTTCAGTAAAAGAGGATTCAAGTTTTAAATGAAATAAAACAAATTTTTGTTAAAGCAAAATTACATACAATAAAAAATATATACATATTTGCGTGGGGGGGAAATATTCCATATAGACCAACAATGTTTTGTCTTCAAGTAATTTAACAGAGTTGCGTAAGGGATCTGTTTCAGCATAGAAATGAAGAATATTTGGCACCTTCTTCAGAAGTCTTTGCTTGTGTAAAAATATTTTCTTTCATTTTCATTATAATAATGAAATAATACTATATAATATCAAAAATGTAACAAAATTCAACATAATATTATCTGACTGAAATAAAGAAAGGTGTATGCATTACACTTGCTCTACCCAAATAGCATTTAACTAATAAATACAAGTCAAAATAATAAAACGTTTTTCTTCAGATAAAAGAGTGTGATAGTGATAGTATGAGTTGACTTTTTTTTTTTTCTTTTCATAACACCACCAAATGAAAACACGTTCCAGAAGAAGAACAGGGGTTATCAATATCAGTAAATTTAGCTATGATCGAGTTAGGAGTATTTGCAGCATGAGTTTTAAATAAAGCAGGAATGTCTCATCAAGAAACAGAGTTTTTATTTTTACTGAAATCAAAATTAAGTAAATTCTCTGTTCATAATCTTTTTCTCTCCACGTCTGCACTAATCCAGGTGTTTTTGTACCTGAAGCGCAATGCCACCATTGTCGACACCACCAGCGCCGAGCCTCATTACTGGCTGGTCACAGAATCACCGGACAAACCGTTTGAGAGGCGCCAGTACACGTTCAACAGCGCTGAAGACGTAGAAAACTACTGGTTCGACCTGATGTGTGTCTGCCTCAACACAGCACTGGGTACACACACACACACACACACACACACACACACACACACACACACACACACACACAAGCACAATCACTCACAGCGCTGGCAGTCATATGGAAAATTATAATTGTCACTTTTTAAGTCTCTCTTTGTTTGCATCTTTGTAGGTGTCATCCGTAATAGGAAATATGTCCCAGAAGATGATAATGCTCCTTCCTTTGTGCATGAACGCAATGTGTTCGTAGGACTGGCATACCTGCTAAAGTAGGTGGAGTGTGATTTTTCTGTAAGACAAGACATGTTTATTTGTATATTCAGCAACAAGTCAATTCATAGTGCTTAACATAAGATAGAAAGGCATTAGGAAAATATCTAAAAGAAACACAAAGCCATATAGGAAGATAATATAAGAAGGCACATACATAGGATTTAAAAGGATAAAATAAAAATAAAAATGAGCTAAAATAGATTAAGAAAAAGCATAAAAAAATAAAATGACAAGAAATGAATAAATAGTCTGGAGCTGAACTTAGTAAAGTGACAAACAGAAAACCTTTAAGCCCTGATTTCAAAGAACTAAGAGTTGGAGCAGATCTCAGGTTTTCTGTGAGTTTGATCCAGATATAAACTGAATGCTGCTTCTGTTTGTTTAGTTGTGACTCTGAGGACAGTAAACAGACTCATCCCACGTTCATAACAGAGCAGCGGATCAGAAATGTGTTTGTGCCCTAAACCATTTCATCATTATCACATTTCACTCACCAGTAAATATAACTCCTAATGGGAAAGCTCTCGCTGGGCCTTGGATTGGCCGGAGGTTGTAGTTTGGACACCCCTAAGCTAAAGGGTCTAAATGACTGTATTTTTTCTGGCATGTGTGTCACCCTTGCTTTAATATTGACTAACTTGTAGCTCTACATGAAAGGGTAAACTTGCTACGAGTTTCAGAATCAGCTGTAAACAACATAAATGTATTTAACTTTCTTGTGCTTGTTCTTTTTGTTCTTCTCATTTTCGTGTTTTATAAGATAATCACCTCAAACCAGGTTAGAGCAGTACAAATACAGCTCATCACCTGTGTGTTAGATTAGCACCAATGTGTGTGTGATTAATGTGTATTTGTCGACACACCTACACACACACACACACACACAGGGGCAGTCGAGAAGTGTGCGACGACGGGTCAATACCAGGAGACGGTAAAGGAGCAGGAGGTCTGGACTCCGAATTCTTTGCTCATCTTAAACGCAACTGGCTGTGGACCAACCACCTTCTCTCTGTCAAAACAGTATGTTCACTAAACACAAGCAGAACGTGTATGTATGTGCGTGAAGTGCATCCTAATGTTTGTGCTTTGGACTTTTTAAACATGTCTTTTGTTGTTGTTGTTGTTGTTGTTGTTGTTGTTTTTTTAGACTCCAAGTGGTTTAGAGGCGAAGGAGAACAAAATCAGACTGAAGAGCCTGCTGAGTAAAGATGCTCTCAGGATTGCACTTAAAGCCGGTGAGTTGCTGCTTTAAACATAATGACTTTTTCTCTTTAAACACTTAAGGCGCCCAATCATGACAAAGCTCAGTGTTACAAGTTGATTTCTTTCCTTAATTTAGAATTTCAAATCCTTCTAACATGTGAAAGGACATGAGTATCACCTGAGTGATGTTGACGCTGTCATTGTGCTGCAAGTTTTTAGGTTTTTCCCTTTCGATGTGTTGAGGCACAGTTTTATGTTGGAGCGTTTAGGGCAGGGGTCGGCATCCTTATACTGCGGCTCCGCATGGTTTGGGAAAATAAATTATAATAATTAAAGTATTTATTGAAGTGTATTTTATTTGTGTTAGTTCTTTTTTTAAATTGTTGTTCTAAATTGGAAGATTATTGTGGTCTTGAAATATTAAAATAAAATTATATTAAAATTTTTTTCCTCGCTCAAAATAAGCGTCACACTCGCGGAAGCCGGTATACCCGCCAAAACGCCGTGCATTTATCGATACTTTCATCCTGTCGATCTTGGGAACCACATACGTATGTGAGCAGCTTTTCTCCACCATGAACTATGTTAAAAACAAACACCGCTCACGCCTCACAGACGACAGCTTCCAGTCCTGCGTAAAGATGAAAGTGTCTTCGTACAGCCGCGATGTGCAGACGCTGTGCGCAGAGGTTCAGGAGCAGAAGTCCCATTTACCAAGTCAAGGCTCCGCTCCACGCTCCGAAAGCCCCGAATGCGAAAGGCAATATAAAATTTCATGTGTAGATCAGTGGTAGAGCGCATGCTCTGCATACATGAGGTCCCCGGCTGATTTTTTTAAGAGTTCAAAATGTGTTCATTACATAAATAAAATGTAAATTTCTCTGTAGCACTTCATGGATTTCATAAGCAACACACTATAGTTGTTTATACAAAGAGTAAAGGTAAAAAAGTATTTGCGGCTCCCGGTGTTTTCTTTTCCGTGGAAACGGGGTCCAAATGGCTCTTTGGGTGTTAAAGGTTGCCAACCCCTGGTTTAGGGCTTTGAATGAATTCAGACTTGGCTTCAAGTTTACTGGCCACTCATCAATAACCTCCTTTTTTGTACGTCGTAACAGGAGGAACTACTACACCTCGTTATGTGACTTCCAAGCAACCAATGGTAACAGAAAATGTTGAGGTATGAGTTCTACCAATTTTGTTTTATTTTCTTAATATATATATTCAGTTGGCAGTTGATTAGGTGAAGGCTATAACATTTAGTTTTAGTTGAAACTGTTTTAGAGCGTTGTTGATTCAGCTTTCTGAGCATTTTTGGAGGAGGTAGTAGTTTTACTATTGTTGAAAAATGCACTCCATCACACCTTCTCGTAACATGCAGTTTTGTTAGCAAGAGGCTGCTTAAACTCACAGTTGTATTATACTCAGTAGGCTCCTTGTTGATACATCCCATGTTAGCCTACTGAAGGCAACAATGACTCAAAATGCTTCATTTACAATTAAACCACCACCAATTACCCTTCTATCATCATCCGTCTGTAACGCTCAGTGCCACACAGTGATGAGCACAGCTGCCCCACAGAGAGCATGGAGAGTGATACACTCGACTGGACAAGGTTCACCGTTGTTGTGTGTTTGAAACCAGGTGGACATCGAGCCTGCGTCCAGAAACCAGGAGGTGGAAGGGGGAAAGCAACAGAAGAGAAAGAGAAGCAAAAAGGAGGTCGTCAAGGTCCCACGCAAGAAGAAGAAAGGTACAGCGTGAGCAGAAGAAGTCATGCATGGGACTAAAGACAGACAGCTGACAGATTGTGTGTGTTCTTTGTATCTTATTGTTTATTTGCTTTTAAGAGCCGAAGAAGCGCACCCCCGCCCACGACGAGACCGATCACCAAGCTCTGAAAATGATGACCAGGCAGAGAGTCTACTGGTCTGTACAGGAAGACTCGCTGATGATGCTCTGCAGTGTGGCATTACACCTGCTCAACAGCAAGGTACGCACGCACACGCACACACGCACACACACACACAAACACACACACACACACGAAACAGTGTTGTCTCAACCTCTGGTTCCCTAAATTTTCA